>JBAJNP010000834.1:0-77341 GCA_036877545.1 Yasuhikotakia modesta | reverse complement strand
TATGACTGCTATATGCTTAGGGCACATTTTCCCACAGTACACGAGGTGAGAGCAGTAGCAACTCGAATGTTCAGTATTTTTCTCTCACCAGTCCAACATTTGTGCTCCATGAGCCCACAAGATGGTTAGCATCATTAACACCAATATTGGAAGTTCCTGGCATCAGCCAATGTAGTCTGTAGTCAACAAAAATACCTGCCAGTGTGAAACATCCTTCTGCCTCTTTAAAGGGCAAGACTTGTCTTTGTCCAGCAATGTGTTTAGTCAAATTGAACGATGGCCCAGCAAAAAGACAGCATTAGCAGTCCACCCCAAAGCTGATTCATTGCTATTGTGCTTTAACCCTCACAGACTGCAAACAAATTTGTTGAAGTGTGCAGTATGCAGGATTTTAAAAATGTAAGTATACACTCAAGTGTAGCTTATATGTACAGTTTTCCCCTAAACAGTGCTTATATGAAATTCTAAAAGGTTGACTGCAGTAGAAAACATGTTAATATTGGTCAGTTAGTGTCTAGAGCCTTTCATCTGAAATGCTGGAGTCTTAATCCACTAATTACTTCAGTTGAGCACATGGTTCACTCCAGGGAGAAGAAGGGTGAGAGATGAAAGAAAAGAGAGAGTCGGCTGAGTCAAAACAAAATGTATATTTATAATATGATTCTCTCTGTACATGATATGTCCAGGGTCTCCTACAAAAGCAACTGGGGTTGACTAATGCAACCCTCATTATACAGTAAAAATAACAGTTTCAGTCAACGATCCAAAGTCAACTTTGCCCTACAATGAAATCAGTCAAGAATAAACTTGGTACAGTCTCAGTGCAGTTTATTTTGACCAGCCCTGTTTACTGTCTCACTTAGGGGAAGTATCTGAAATAGTTTTGAAATGCTGTAACTTAATAAATATCACAAAAGGAATTAGTAGAAATCTGTGTAATCTAAAGTGAAATATTTGGTGCTTGTGGATCTTGTTTACTTACTACTACTGAATAGGTCAAACAGGGGTATACGATGCAACTAATATAAACACAACTGTGTCTCAAAAGTTCTGAGAAGAGTGGAAGTGATATTTAGCAAAAACCAAGAACTACCTTCAATTTACTTAAATGTATGTAAAGCAATTGTATTATGTGGAACTGGAAACTAATGACTATACCAAGGGGGAAAGGAGAGATATCTTGTAAACCACTTATTTGTAATTTGTCAGACAGTCAATAACTTTCAAACTTGGATGTAGCTGATTATAATTTGCACTATTTAGTATTTTTTATATAAAATTAAAAGATCTTACATAAATTACATAACTTCAGGCATATTGTCAATTAAACCCCAAATCTTGAACTCAGAGAGCATGTTATTTGAACATAATATATCCCATTAATGGGATATACTAGATTTATTATACGTTTTCAGATGAGCACCTCTGGTTTTATTGAGGGTATGGAATCAGTATCCAAACCGTTTTCCAGGGATTATTAGTGGAGTGAGTGTAGTAGGGCTCATACGTCATCGGCATCACGTGAACGCGCGTAACAATCTCTCACATGTAGAAGTCACAGCAGCAGCATGAGAAGAGAGAGCGAGAGAGATAGAGAGAGAATGAGAGAGAGAGAGAGACGTGAAGCTCAACTTGAGAGGAACAGCATGTATCCTAGAAAAATGTAAGCATGCTTAACTAGACTATTTGTATATTCCATGAATTAATTCCGCATTGTTCCTTAGGAAAAAGCTTAGCGGTCGGCGGGGTTTTCCCAGTATTGTTCCCATGTAAAAGAGAATGTGGGTTTTAAAGGTCATTATCACCGGGCAACTGTGAAACCCAACTGAATGCTGTTAAACATATAACCATACAACTTCACATGATCATGAATCGCATTTTTCCTCACAGCACGGCACAGATTCTCACGGGTTGCTGCTTTAATAATACAACATCTTGAACGGGTGCGCGGAGACACCTGGGACGGAAGCTCGCACACATACACATGCTCGCCGCTCACTCCGCCGCCTCACACGCGACCCGCTCGTGGAAATGAAGAGGACCTCATCCCGTGTCTGACCAAATCCGGCCGATTTCCTGCGGTCCCGGCCATCTGTGTCGCTTCGATTTGGAGGTGAATTGCACGCATCGAAACAACCCAGCCAACGGCACAGATGACCATGGAGCCGGATCAGAGCTGCAGTATATCAAAGAAGAGCATGATAACCAAAATATTCAAAGTTCGCAAAAGGAGAGAGATGCTATTCGTGCAGGTGTGTTTCATCTGCAGCGTCCTGTTCGCGGCGTGGTGCATGTCGGCGTTGCTCACAAAAACAGGTGAGTGGGGATAAGTGATGTCCTGTATGTTAGAATGAAGCTCATAATATTGCAACTCACCGTGCACGTACTTTATGTGAATGCTGTATGTGGGCTGATGGGAAATTGCGTTGTGTTGTTTATATGTTTAATACACTGAGCCAAGGAAGCAAAGCATACTTGTTCTTTTGTGGGACGTCTGACGCTGTATTATTTACAGTGGTGTGAATACAGAGTCTGGGGCTAGAGTGGGACGAACATCCCCTGTCTCCCATTTTGGAGGATTCAGACGTCGCAACGATTCAATTTGAACGATTCCAGATTTTCAGGCAGGCAGAAACGCTGGCAGCTTCTTGATCTTCACCTTATTCCTTATTTGAGGTTTTATTTTCTGGGAAGATCATTCTGTTGCAGTATGTCTTTGGTGTTATGAGACGCACAATATATATTGAGCAGTCTCGTTTGTGGGCTGTCTGTGCAAGTCTAACTAGTGCCGCAATAACACGACGACCCAAACTACATCGATCCGTCTTTAAAATGTCTTCTACACGCACAGTCTCTGTTTGTATTTGTTTATTTACGACGTGAAGACAATTTTAGGTACCGGTTCATTGCATTCAATGACGAGCTGTCAGTTGTCTGAGTTAGAAAAGAGCTCCCAGGGGCGGAGTCAATTATTCAGGTGGGCGGAGCCAAGTGACAAGAGGGGCGGGGTCATCAGGAGTTTGACCTCTGCTGATCGGATTGAAACGTCACAAACGTTTTCACACTCGTATTACGTAAATGTAAACACATGTACAACAATGGTTGACCACAGTGATGTTTGTACATTACATTAAATGATAATGATACCGTTGCTGATATTTGTAATCTTGCTGTTCACCATTGTTTATTAGAACAGAATTGTCAAATGAATAGTTCACCTAAAAATTAAAATTAGCCTGTAAGTTGCTCAACCTCAAAGGCATGAATAGAATTAGAGTTATATGATAACCCTGAGAAGCTCTTCCCAGCTTGTAATATATTGGCAGTGAAAAGGCCATCCATCCATCTATCCATCTATCCATCCATCCATCCATCATAAAATTAATTTATTTGACTCCAGGATGGTAATAAATGCCTTCTGAAGTGAAGCGAAATCTTTGTGAAAGAAATTCTCAGTGTATTAGCTGATCAATATGGCGTGTTTAAATGTAAACGCTCGTGTAAGACTACACTGAAGATGGCATCACACACTGGCTCTGCGTCGATACTGGAGTTGAATGAGTGTTGAAAGGGGTCAAAGATATTTGTAATTATTTTTTTCTGCATAGGTTTAAAATTCAATAAAATCAGGAGATTTTTGGCAAAGGTCAGCTTTAATCTACTGTATGAACTTTCTTCATAATATAGCTTTCTGCTTTCCAATAAGTAAAATGAATGAAATATGGGTTTGGAATTAATCAAAGAATTGACATTTTTGATTATTATTCTAACTAACTTCATTTTAACTATTAATTTTAAAAAATGAAATTGGTATGCACAGAGCTTGGAGACATCCACTGACAATTACCAGGTCTGATGTTTCTCATGTTTCTCCTTGTAAGTCCCAATAAAGGGTTGTTTTGAGGGAAATTTCTGTAAAGCAGTTATATATACTCATAAGTTACATCTGAACCTCATGCATAAATGTAAGTATGAAGATGGAAACAGCATCCCAAAGGATCCTGGAAATGCAATCAGTCCCCATCAGAAAACCACAGGCACACACCTCTCTGTCCAAACTATGATATATATACCATTATAAACCGTATAGCCCAAAACCCCTGTGGTAAAAGTGCTACATCTCTTGGCGCTCTCGTTGTCTCCGAAGCGTAAATTGCTAGCTGCTGCCTGCCTGAGTGATACTGGTGGGTGCGGTTAAGTTTAATTATGCCAAAATTACAAGCGGCTTAAGGGATTACCTGCACATGATATTGTAATGAGGATGCTGAATGTGTGCTTTCTGCTTAATGGTTCGTCCTCCGCTGGCGTATCCGTTAAGCTTGTCAGGAGTCCATCTGGTGTTCATCCGTGCAGTGATTATAGAAACTTTAATCACACCTAATATGGGCCAGCTTCCCGAATCTCATTCCTGTACCTCTGAAACTGTACCTTTTCATTGTTCTGTGTCCATAAAAGTAGCACAATTAGTGAACACATAAAATGCTGCCCATCTTTGTGGGTGTTATATTGTCCTTGTTCTGTGACACCTAGTTATACAACTTTTCAAGCCAATTTTTCTACCTCTCATAAGCTGTAAGTGGGTCATTCTATTCTTGATGCTAAGCAGTTGGATTGTTTTGACAGGTTCTGTGTGAGAGTGTGAAATATTGCTACTCTGTATTGTAGGATGTAGTTACACAATCAACACTGGCTGTTGTGAGATCTGTGTGTGTTAAAGGCCTAGTTCATCTTAAAATGGAAGTACTTAAACCTTGTTTGAAATATGTTATAATGTTATGTTCTATACAATGAAAGGGTTAAGAATTTAACAATTCAGGTTCTGCAACAAATCTTTTAGTATTTTAAAAACACCTAGATTTACAGATAGACAGATAGAACAGATTTTTAAATAGTTACTTGACAAAAAATTAAGTTATTTCCTAGACAAAATCAGCATTCCTTTGGTAATATATTTTTAACTACCACTATAAGTGCCAAAATAAATCTCTGTTCTGAATTAAATTTTTTAACAAACATTACTTTCATGAGTTACTGTTCTCTTAATTTAAATCCCTCAGCTTTGATTATAGTTGATTCAGGAAAGTTTTTTGACAGACAGAACGGAAAGAACAGAGTCACGTTTTGTAAATCGGACTCCGTCAAACATACCATTTCTAAAAAAGAACAGGTTCTGGGTTCCCAACGCTGTGACTCCAGCTGCCTCAGCACTCATATTCAAACCGTTTACATGTTTTGAGTACAATTTGTGATGATGAGTGTGTCTGATGACAGCGTTTCCATTTTTGGGTGAATTATTCCCTTAACAATATGAGCAAACACACATATGGGTCCAATGGTTAACAGCTGTAATGCCAACTGTCCAAAAATATGTTACTCTACATTTGTGCCATGCATAGTTTCATAACTAGATTGTGATTATCCTGTTTTCTGGACCTCGCTGCATATTCTCATGAAAAAATTATGTATGCTGAAATGAACTGGTGAAGCATAGAGCGGCACAATATGAAACATAAAAGCCTAATTCAGGCTGTGGCTGTTGAGTATGCATGACTGCTTCTTTAACACCAACATTTTCTTCCCAAAATAAATAACCCTTGTGGGAATTGCTCACCATGATACAATGGCCATCTTGTAGGAACAAAGATTAAAACAGAAAGCCAGTTAAATCACAGCATCACATAAACTAACACCAGGACAAATAGCAATTAACTTGGTTACCCAATTAGCAAGTAAAGTAATACTGATAATTAACTTAGCTAATTGGCTTTTGGTTAATAATTTTGTTGTGCTGAAGTACGTTTGTGAAGTACAACAGTGATAGTTATGGGCTCTGCTGTACGTATTCTCTAAAGCTATATCATGTATTTTTTGTTACAATTCATACAGTTTTTATGACCTCATAATAATTATATAAAATAATAACTACATGAAATATTTGCATTTCTGAAAATGTATTTTTACAACATTAGATAATGGAGAAGAACTTGTGAGCAGTTTCTACATATAAGAGCAGCGTTTACCCCCAACCAATTAAATCATATAGGCATTCCTGTATTAATAATTATTAATTTATTGTGAAACTTACTGTGCTACTTGTATATGCCTTTCCACTTTAAATGTTATATTTTATTCTTTAATTGATCAATGAAGTATCTGACCTCACTTAACTGTTAGAAAGTTAAAATTAAAATAAAATTAATGTGCGTTTTATTCTTCATCAGGTCATGGGCTGGTTTTGCAGGAGGGCTTTGCTGAGCCCAGAGATCATTTGGGACGAAGGCTCATGGCCACAGCAGGAGACAATGAGACTGAGGAGAGGAACTGTACAGCACCAGGTAGTGCATATATCACACTATTGTATAAGTAATGCAGTTTATTAGTATTGAGTTTAAAACTGAGGGTGCTGTTTGCTTCCAGTGCACACACACACCATGCTTAGCTTTACATTCAGCCATTTACATTTAGCAGATGCTTTTATCCAACTTGACTCACAAGGTGAGGAAAACAAAGAGGCAATAAATCGTGAGGAGGATTTGTAAGGTGTACACTCTGCTTTTGTTAAACTTAACCAATAGAATTAAAGGCACAAAACACAACAGAAACATGTACCAAACAGTTGATGCAATAACACTGTATCCTAAAATCTTACCAGTTGTGTTGGTAATTTGTTCTATTTAAAATTTTGTTTTAATATTTTATGGTCTTTTCATAATGTACAAAAAGTTCAAAATTAACTTTTGATTTCATCATGTATTGTATGGGGACTGCGGCCGCTCACCCTTATTTGCTTCCCAGAACAAGCCTTTTTGTTTGTGGTATAAATATTGACAAGACTGCACTGTCGGAGGCCATAAATATTGTATAAAATATGTGCATGGATTTAAAGTTAGAACGTCAATGGAACTTTGCCCAGTCCTGCTTTGACAGGAATTGTTCCAGCAGTAGATTCACGCTATTATCTGTTGGCTCTTACTATAAATCTTTATCACTTGGGGCTGCACTGTGGACAAAAGAAAAGCTTCTGAGGAAAGATTTGTGATTATGAGGCAAATGGATCTGTGGCGATGGCTTGTGTGGGCTATAAATAGAAGCAGGGAGGCTATTTTTAGATGTTTTGTCCCCTCACCATCTCTGTGACCATGGGAGATGCTGTAAAAGATGAGGACATATTTGTGGATGTCTTAGGAGTCGTGGCATCTCGGTGCTGCAGGGTTTTCTCATTAGGCTGTTTCTACTTGCAGAATGTTGCAGTGTAGTTGGTGTAACTCCACACACACTTAGCCATGTGAGATTATGAAACGTTTCAGGGGTTGCGTCTCAATTTTCGTGAGCTGGGAAATCTGCCCTTTCAATTTGCTCTTTGCCCGCAATGAACGTTTCATCATTTCAGAGTGTGGAACAGCAAAACTGTCAGGTAGATTTGCTTAATGGTTCACACCGTGCGACACTGTCAACGATGACATCGTGGATCTTGGTTTTGCTGCTCCCAGTCAGAGTGTGTGAGCGCATGGTTTGTGTGTGTGTGTGTGAACACCAGTGATCTGAGGTCTTTGCCAGCTACATGAGTGAGAAGGGGGGCAGAAAGATGAGATCTGTCCATCTTTGTCAGCAGCCTGCCGAGATGAAGGCCAGGTAGAGGTCACACTGGCTGTCACAATTGTTAAATGTTTTGCATGTGCTTTGTGCGCAAGTTTGCAAAGCATTAAATTATTACCCTTGAATGAAACATACTAGAAACACAGTAGCTATGCTTAGAAGTAGCCTAAAAGTCAGTTTAAATTGCAACAGATTTCAACTGTAATTATCTAATTGGGTTTGCATTGAAATTCTGCAGTCTTTCATATAAATATGTTATATTATAAGAAAAAAACAGCCATGGCAATTAAATCGAACAGATTCTGACTGCTTTAACAATCACATTGAAAAATAGCTTGCAAAATCAGTCCATTGTGAGACTTTTCCTCTCGGTCTCCCTCACACTTTTTTGTCAAAGTCGGCATTAAATAGAAACTTGATTATGTATATTGTAATAAAAGCAGTTATGAATGTGACTGGATCTGCAGCATGGCCATGAGAAAGATTAAACATTGTCAATTGTTAAAATGATATATGTAAATATATGTGTATGTGTATATATGTATGTATATATGTACAATGTGCACCTATGTATCTGTGTAGGAAGCAGTCTTGTTCTTTCATGTCTGCTGGTTCTGAAATTCTGCTCTGCGCATGTGATGCACATGTAAACTAATGTTTTATTCAGATTGCAGAGGTTAGGGTTCATGTAAACATTAAACTCTGCAGTGGGATTGAGTTAATTTGGATTGGCGAAATATAAACATTGCAACAGTGCATGTAAACATAGACACTGATTACTAAACATTACGCTGAATAGGTTGTCCATTCTTTTGTTTATGGGACTTTTCGTGACAAGAGTTCAAATCCAATCAACATTTCATGTTTATTTTGCAGGGAACGTTTCTCTGTGGGGAAACTGCTGATGTTCCTGTTTTGCTCTCTATTTCATTTGAGCTGCCGCCCAGATCTCGGGTGGCTTGTTTCCAATGTGCATCGCAGCACAGGTCCAAAAATGTCTTATGTTTTCCCTGAGTCCTTGTTCATCGCCTGGTACCAACATAGTGCCAACACAAAAGTCATGTCTTAAAATCTGGTCAAGTTTTGCAGGTTAGGCAGTATTTTAATTATTTCACTTAAAGGTCTTAAAAGGTTAGAGTATGTCCTGAGATTTCCATTAAATAAAAGCTTTGTGCGAAGAAAAATTAGTAATATCAAATGCTTTTGTCAGTTGGTGTAAAGTCTGGGCCACAATGGGCAGCAATGTGATTTGTTCTTCAAAAGACCTGATTATTTACAAAGCAAGTGATCACTTTAGGGGATGGTTGAATCTCAAATTGGCTATTGACTATAAATCTTAAAGGGATTAAACAAACCTATTTATGAATAGATTTTTAACAGTTTATTAAAATACTGCACTAGCCATCATACAGTCATAAATTGCTACAGAAAAAACTAGAGTCACGCTCTGAGCCACTGAAGATCGCACACTACCCAACCGTCAGGTCATTCTAAATGCCATCAAATGCCCATGACTCCAGTTGCCCTGTGCTTGATTTTCATTGGCTGGTCTTCATGTGATTTCAGCTTTAAGTCATGGGGGAACATCATACAGTACAAGAGAATTCCTCTAAAGTCTTCTCTAAATATCAAACACACTGATATCCTTCTAATTACATGGAAGCTGCAAATCTAAGCAAAAACTAGCACTTGTGGTGTTATCTAGCCTTTAAGGAAAAAACTGAATATATGCACAGAAAAGTGGTTTAGACTGTCAGCAACATGGTCTAGTGGTCAGTACACACACAGTATTACATAACATCACATTAAGTGCCCCAGACAAAACCCTTTCCTCTCAACATTTATGTCATGTGGTGCTGCTGTGAAGTAAGTTCATTTAATTCTAAATAGCAATTTAATTTGTGTCAAGAGCTTCATACTTGCCTTCCCAGGTATCCCCTGAAAAGATTTGATGCTAGCTTTCTTCAGGGAAAACACAATTAATTGTTTCTGTTATGCCTAAAGGACTCACAAGACAAGAGTACAACTGAATAATAATATATACTTTAACCTTAGTGCTGCATCCTACCCCTAGAAGATTGAAAAGGGACCAAGCAGGTGGTGATGGGGAGGACGGGGGGGCCCCCAAAAGTGAGCGAGTAAGGAACTTATACACTCTAAGCTAGTGAAAATTGCACATTTTTGCAGTTCATTTTTTTGCCATTAAGATTTCACATTTATGTGGTTCCAAAATATACACACAGACTTTTAAATATGCAAACAAGCAGGTGCTTTAATGAGAGCAGAATCCATTATGTTTGTGCTCGTCTGAAGCTGCTCAAATCAATAAGTAATCTGAAAGAGAGAGAGAGAGAGAAAGAGAGAGAGAGAGAGAGCGCTCAGACAGTCTGGGTTGAATGCCAGCTTGTTCGCTGAAATTTGAATAAGCAAAATGCTCCTGAGTCTGAGGAGAGGTTATTTTAGGAAGTTGCATTTTTTACAGACTGGAACAGATTGATCGAACTGTTCATCAGGAAAAGGTAAAATGTGTTGTGCTAGGCATTTTGTGTGAGTGCTTTGAACACGTCCATATAACCGCAAGCTCAGTCGCTGACAAATGGGTTAATACACTATTCAAGAACTTTACAGTTCTGAGATGGCGTGTAAAAAACAGTGTCGTTACAGCAGGTGGCTTGTCACATAGAGAAGCAGTATTATATTTCATCCACTGTCGTGTGTTCTTTCTGGCATATAAAACACACAGCAATAACCTCTCACACACCAACAGCTCAAAATCAAGGTCAAAATGAAGCTCATTTTACTCTTTCATAAACTGAAAATCTGATTATCTTACCTGAAAAGAACTGAATGCATTTGGCTGAATTAATGTTTATAGCTATTTGTCTATTTGTTAGCATTAGCCTCTAGTAGTCATTCGCTGAAAATCATTTCAGAAGTTAAGCATGTTGTTACATTCTGATGAAACATCTTGCCCGCAATAGATCACAAATGTGTGTTTAGAAAGTAAATAGGGTCAATTTAATTTTCTGTTTACTTAAAAGCAAGTGCTAGACCCTGTAAACCTTCATTTTAAGACCAGTCATTTGTTTGTGGGTAGCAGGAATTTAAGAGCATCAGTTAGTCATATTGGAGCGCTATAATGCTACCTTGCTGAATTCACATTTTTGGTTCATTTGTTTCATTACACTGAGATAACTCTCTGCTCTCCAGCTCCCATTTCGCGAAGTTTCTGTTTTAAAAGTACATTTAAATAGTAGCAAACTGTATATTGTGCATTATATACTATATACTGCATCTTTTATATTTAATATTTACATTAAATAGTATGCAGCATCGTCAGTGTGACCTTCCTATATTGCATAAATTCAGTAGGTGACTTTCAGATGTCGTCTTTGTTTTTTTTAATCAGTTCACTGTATGCATCTTTCTTAGTGTTTGTGTTCCCATGCTAATCAAACCAGTGACCTTCAGATCTCATTGCTACGCTCCACAGATGCTTCACAGGGAATTTAACACTCGCACACACACTCACACACACAAATATTGGTTTTCATGTTTCATGAGGAAATTCCATAGGATGTTTTTAGTGTACAAACTGTATAGTCTGTCATTTAACCTACTGCTAAATATTCTCTGTGATTTTTAAGGCTGTTTCCTTGTGCTAACTCCAAAAATGTTCCTGCAAGGTTGAAATAAACCGGTATTAGTATAATTGTGATGACATCTGGTCCCACATCTAACTCAGCACAGCATGTCCAACCGTGAGGGTCTGATCCTGCCATGTGTGTTCACATCAGGAGAGACGTTGATGGATAAGGTCATCAGATGACAGGAGCACTCTTCCTAAAACTCTTCTCTTTAGCAGCCCACTCTCAGATAAGACATACCTGATAAGATACAGACCCTACACATACATACATGCTTGTATATTGTTCAGAGACACTAACATAGCCTGACTTGAAAGTACTTACTATAATGTTGCGTAGAGGCAGAGAGTTTGTGTAATGCTTCTCTCATTAATAATTGATTTGGTGTGCTGTTGCTTCTGAAGACTTAAATTTACCTGCAAGATACTGTGATGCCATAAATGCGTCAACCTAAAGTCCCACCGTCAACAAACAGCAGGTTGCTGCTGAATATTGTGAAGGTTGCCTGCCATGGAACCATCTGAGAATTTGGTGTTGCATCATATATATCAGCTACTGTATTATTTATACATGTTTACCTGTGTGTGTCTTTCAGGTGGTTCGTGGCATCAATAAGGCATATTTCCAAGCCTCCAAGATTTATATTTGTTGTTGCTTAAGCAAGTTTTACAATAATCGTTGCACTTATGGCTGAAGGTTTTCTTAAATTCTAAGCCGAAGTACAAAATGTTGACAATATTAATCATGTACTGTTTCTGATACAAACTTGAGTGAAACGCATCAAGGTTGAGAAGGTACTTTGAAGAATGGACCCAACAATATCTAGAGACCACAATATTGAGGGATATAGGAGATTTGGGCAACCACCTTGCAATGAGCTTGAAACCATTCAGCATCCAAAATACGATTTTTGCATGACAAGCACTAACAATTTCTTTAAATTACCTTAGAAAAATAGTGGATTTCTTAGCAGGTCTTAGGTTTGGTTCTTGCATTTAATACAATTTTATAATGAAAATCTACAATTTCATGTTTGTTTTTACTTTCGCTTTTAGCGTATTCAACAACCAAAAGCAGTTCAACGTTCTTGAAAGATTGTTTTAGCATATTAGCATGGTGGACATAGTTGTGTTGTGTGGGTTCTCTCAGAAGATAACCTTCAGCATGTCCTCTCCTCCCGCTCATACGCTGTGGGCGGGGCTAGCTGTGGGAAAGGAAATGTGATCAGAGCAACAATGACTCTCTTCTGCTTGACAGATAGAACCGGTTGGGATTCTTACAATTTTTCTCAACCCTTCCATTAATGGAGTTGTAAATGATGGTGGTGCTTGTGATGATAAAAAAATTGTGCCACTATTGCAATCTTTCATGATAGATCACTTCTTACTGAGAGAGCCGTTAGTGCCACCAGTTCTAATGAGGTCTTCAGGCTGAAAAATGACTTGGTTGTAGAAGCATTTCAAGGCATTTTTGATGCCCCAGCAAGCATCACAAATGGAGAAATTTGCTCTGTATAACAGCAAGCACTGTTGCTGTTAAAGCTGGAATTGCAACCTAAATATTAAACTTTCTAGCTCATAGCTTCCATTTCCCAGAAATGGAACAGACATCAATCTTAACAGTTTAAACTTCTTCTCCTTTTGTATTTATTAAATATGGTTTGTTGGTTAAATATATTGACTAAGACTATACTACATAACATTTACTCACAACACCCTAGCAACAACTTAGCCAATTACCTAAATACTACTTGGAACATGTTAGCAACCATACAGCAGCACCCTGGTAACCACTAGCAACACCATGTCTTCATGACACAGAGTTTTGCACACCTGACACATTTTTTTCAGGAAACGTAACAACATAGAAAACAAAAACAGGTGTAATGTTGCTGTAGCTGTATCTGCACCAGTAACCAAAGAAACCTTGTTAGCCTTACAGGGGCAGATGACTGTATAGATTGTCATGATGTTGATTTATGTCATGAGCTTCATTAATACAGCTCTGACAGGGAGCATCTTGCACCAATGGGAATTATTTGACCTACAGGCCCGCCAGGGTCAGAAACAGGGCTGCTGTGACAGAATGTTCTGACATGTGACATATCCAGTCATGTGTTAGTGGGGTGTCTGGTGTATAGTGAGATTGCTTTAACAGAAGCCATCTAAACCCAATTTTACCCAATCCACA
Source organism: Yasuhikotakia modesta (assembly GCA_036877545.1). NCBI lineage: Eukaryota > Metazoa > Chordata > Actinopteri > Cypriniformes > Botiidae > Yasuhikotakia > Yasuhikotakia modesta. The sequence goes on along the minus strand of JBAJNP010000834.1, from coordinate 63,908 downwards.
CAAATCCAGGGCCACTCGGGAGAACATTTTCCCATAGCAAAGCTGAGTTCTCACTGCACTACAGTTAAGACCCGTGAGACTATAGTGAGACTATACTACATTCGACCATGCTTGAGTGATTTTTCTTACTATAACTTAACTGCCTGTGTATCAGTGCACTATATCAGTGCATGAAATAAATGCAGTCCCATGAGCTCGTGACATGTATAGCACATGCAGAGGGCATACAGTGGATTTTTCCTGCATTGTGATGAGGCTTCTTGTCCCTAGGACATAATTTGTATTCAGTCACACACACATTCCAATTTTTTCTCAGAATCTCGTACAGATCTAGTTTTATGGACCATAGTTATTTTTTTGGATCATTTTTATGGACACTGACAACCAGCGCCAAAGTGACTTTTTCCTTCCTTCTCATTTTTTTTAACGCAGCCATCCATGAGTTTCCTCAGGACGTTTTCACCAACAGACAGCGTGCGCAGGGAGCTGTGCTGCTACACATATTCGCGGTAGGAAAACTTTGTATGCACTTGTCAATCAACATGTAGCCTTGCTCACCGGTTGAACTCGCCATCCAGGATAAATGGCACTTGTCTGACAATTTTATATTGGTTATAAATAGTTTGCTCTTCATTTGTCATCATTTGTCACTGGTCTAGTTATTTATTATAACAATTTGAGTCCACACTGCCTAGACCACCAAGTCAACAAGTACATACTTTATATCCCAATAACTTTCCATTTTTACTGCAGTAAGTCACATTCTAATGCATCTCATTCTTCTCATTCTTTACTGAGTTTGTTTATATTTCTTATTTCAGGCTCTGTATATGTTTCTGGCTCTTGCTGTTGTCTGTGATGACTACTTTGTGACCTCTCTAGAGAAGATCTGTGAGGTAAGATTGAATACACAGTGTTGAATACGCAGTTCAAATACACCTGAATTCAAGACTAAGAATTGTCCACACTATCATGTAATACTAACATATGACCTTATTAGAGATATGGTAGGATGTTGAACTGGTCCTTTAACAATAGACTTGAGTCTGTGGGTTTATGTAGTTATCTGACAGTGCTTTGAAGAGGATTAAATTGTAAATGTAAGCTCTCATAGTAGGTTTGCGCATGTTGACAGCATGCTGTGCTACACGGTGTTTTTATAACACATCCCCAGCCTTGAACAATACGTTTCAACACAATTACTGTTGGACTTCAAATCACCCACCCACTGTGAGCAATATTTTGGTTATTATGCATAATCTAATTTTTTGGGTTGAAGACTACACAGTATCTGATATATAGTTTATATATCTGATATATTTAAAGTATCTGTTTATGCATCCAATTTATTTATTGAATAAGTGTCACTCAACCCTGTTTAAGGGCTCAGTCAGAATAGTTGAAGCCACTTCTGTCATTGTTTACATTGTTCATTTCTTATCATCATTACTATCATCATTACCTCATTCTTATCCAATGATGTGTGAGTAAAACCCCATTAAAGCATCATAAAAGTCCATATGGTGCTGTATTCTCATAGTCTTCTACAGCTGTATGATAGCATATGACAGTTTGATGGCCTCTGTTTCTCACAGACCCTAAGTGGGATTATAGATACTGTGTGTTTTTTTCCCAACATTCAGAAGCTGGACCTGAGTGAGGACGTGGCTGGAGCGACGTTCATGGCAGCCGGAAGCTCCGCCCCAGAGCTGTTTGCTTCTATAATTGGTGAGTCAAGCGTACAGGTGCTGGTACATGCATTAGTCATGTGTAAACAGATGCTGTGGATTAGAGCTGTGGTCTTCTGCAGGTGTGTTCATCACACATGGAGATGTTGGGGTGGGCACCATAGTGGGCTCAGCGGTGTTCAATATCCTCTGCATCATCGGAGTGTGTGGGATCTTTGCAGGGCAGGTGAGGAACTCTGTATTAAAGAATACAGTTCTGTGTTTTAGTCTAAACTTTAAAAATACATTAACTTTTTATCTACTTATCTACTACTATTTATTGTGTAAAAAGAATTTGTGTGATTAAAGTGAAACACAATTCATAGGTAAATTGTAACACTAGCAAAGGATGTTTAATTCCAGAATAGTGTGTTTAAATTTAGATATAAAAATATATATTGTGCACCAAATCTATGTATCATTCTGCCACATACAGCAGAATATAGCAATTGATAAGCAACAGCTTTGCGTACAGTGATTATTTCAGAACGACCTTTAGGAAAGCACATCTCTGTGAGATAAATCAAGCCTTTGTTTGGCTGTGGTTTGACCTGACAGTGGCCTGACATGAGACTCATTCTTAAGGGAAAATGGTTTCTTGTTTTGCTGCTGTTTACCAAGTTCTGTTTCTTTCCCATAAGGTTGTTTTTCTCACCAAGTTTGCCGTGTTCAGAGACTCCATCTATTACATTTTGTCTGTGGTTGCCCTCATTGTAGTAAGTGTCATTATATGTGTGATCTAAGGGTTTCTGATCTAACTTATATGTGCAATAACAATAGGAAGAATTTCCCATTCATATTCTTCTTTTAAGAAACTGTTATTTAGTAATAATGTTTAAACCTTTTGAGGGTATTGTGGGTCTTTTTGGGTAGTTGCTAGAAAATGTCTCCAAAATGTATGGGAATGTTGACTGTCCATGGTGTTTAAATCTAAAACTCAAATCTAAAAAATCTAGTTTGTAAAACTAAAAGAAGGGCAGTGCATTAGTTTGAGAAGTTATCATAGAATAGAGATACAGTGTTAAAGCTCAACAGTAACTGTCCACCTCTATAACCATTGTATGGTAACGCTAATCATATACAAGTCATATATAAGATAATGTTGTCATATTCAAAGAAGGACCAAGTGGGTGATCACTGATTATTTATACTGAAATAATGTGGTGTAACAATCTTACTGAATTCTGCTTTCACTTCACAAGTATTTAAACAGACTCTGTATTTCTTTCAGTTTATTTATGATGAGAAGATTGTGTGGTAAGTCTCTCTCTCTGAGAAAAGTTGTCTTGATTGTAAATGGTTAAAGGCAGGATTCTGATTGGCTGTCGCCTGTTCTGTTCCTGCAGGTGGGAGAGTCTGATACTGATTGTTATGTACGCTGGCTATATCATCATCATGAAGTGAGTCTTTTCCTCCTTTTGTTTTGTGCTCTTATTTAAATGGGCTGAAAATTAGCCTAGCACTAGAAGGTCATGGGTTCCAGTCCCAGAAAATGCAAACATGTATAGCTTGAATTCACTGTAAATCCTTTGCATGAAAGCCTCTGTCAGACACATACATGTAAATGTTTTGTGTTTTTGAAATGCTGCATCAAAGATACTTTGCCTTTGTTTTAATACTGATGCAGCTAAAAAAAATGCTCAATGTCATGACAGATTTTCTGTCCGAATCTGTCCTTGCAGTTTGCAGGAAGTTACAAAAAGACCAATCACAAATCAGTATGCAAATAATTATGCAACAAAACAAACCATTACAGTGTCATCACAGTTAGTTAAAGATTGATTAGATGGCCGACAACTAAAGTCAGACACTTAAGAAGATTTTTACACTTGATAAAGTTTATACCTTATAACAAAAGTTTGATAGTCATTCGTTTTTGTTTCTCCTGTAAGGTTCAACACTGGGTTGCAGAACTACTTTTCGAGGCAGGAGGATAAGGGCGTTGCCAATGGTAACACTGTCATCAGCGAGATGGAAGATGGTAATACATGTTATGAGCAGTTTTGGGATGACCCATCATGGCCCTTACTCAGCCCAGGTAAGGGTAACTAGACAGGCTTCCTCACGGGCTAACAGCTAACTAACTCTCCCTGTAATCAATCAGTCATAATCTTTTCACTGAATGCCCCTCCCTCTGCGATCTGTTTCTCTGCTGTTTCGCCAACCAAACACTCAAACGGCTACCAAACTCTCACTGAAAGTGTACAGTAACTATCTCACATGTCTTATGGGAGTAACTGCGGTATGCTTTCTGTTTCAGAGCGAGGCTCTCTGCTGTGTTCTGTAGTGCAGATATAACCGTTGTGCTGCGTGATGGTCAAGCTTTCCCTGCTGAAGCCTGTCTGTTTAGCCTTACTAAATCTGCACTGACTGTTGTTCTGTCCTGCAGTGCTCTGTCTGTGTGTCTGTGTGTGTGTGTGTGTGTCTTCACATTTTACTCCCAGTGCCATGTGCTTTATTCTACCATGTTTTTCAATAAATGCTAACTGTCTTGGGTGTGTATAAGGTTTGTATTTGTTTATGGTGAGTTTGTTTAGTATATTCTAATTACAAGTTTCCTGTCAGTTTTCCAGGCTAAGTATGATTCACTGCATAAATGCTGTTGAATACTACATAAAATAATTATGATTAGTTCTGTTCTGTTCTGCTGCAAAGAGTTTAAGAGTTTAAAGAGTTTAATTATTATTTTATTTTTTATTTGTTTAGTTATTTTGTTTTGTTTAAAAGCTATAAAGTTATAGCTCAAACTATAAAGTTTGTATGTGGGTATAAGTAATTTTTTACCCAATATATAACAATTCTTGCTGCAAACAGGTACTACTTAAATGCAAATTATATGTAAATATATTTGACTGTTAATAATTGACAAATATGGAAATTGTCATTCATTGCCATCAGGGGTTTCATGATCCTCAGCTAAAGCACAATTGCTGTTTTTGCTGGATGCGATTTTCCACATTTCCAAGTTTTCTAAAGCCGTTTTATAGTTTAGTGCAAAAAGCTGACTGAAATTAAAGTGAAATTTCTTATAAATACATTCTGGTCTGCTGTACCTCTCAAATCTCATTTCATCTAAACATTTGAATGCATCATGATTGGTCAAGACTAATGATGTCATTCATGTCAAATCTAAGGGTAACTGACCAGTCAGTTGAATTTTGAATGTGTGCAAACATGAATGAGTGATTCAGGTGAAAGAAGGGTGACATTTTTAAACATTTAAACATCTCTTGCTGTCAGATTCCACAATTTAAGTGATTTAAATTGTCGTTTTTAAGCTGAATCTGTTTAAAGCAACAGATCTGTTTGTTCAGATCAGTGTTGCATTTTACCTGGAATATTCCTTTAACATTATGAGATTGTGTGTCAGTATGTGTGATTGATTAGTATGTTTGTGTGTCTGTATGTGAATGCAATTGATAGCAGGTTAACAGTACAACTCATCCTGTGCTGTCCTGCTATAATCTGTAAGATAATGGATTTTGTCATTTAATGTCAGTGTCTGATAAATGACAATGTCTCCAGGCCTCAGGGGTGGGCCTACAGTCCACAGTTCCTTTAACTGAAAGACATGAGCTTTAACTGAAATTTGTGACGTATCCATTGACTGTTCCTGCTGGTTTCAGTCAATTGTTGTGTAGTTTCTCAGGGCTGGTTTAATGGGTGTATGTTGTTTAACGTGTGTATGGCTATGTATGGCTATGTGTTCTTTGTTAGCATGCTAAACAATTTTTCCTCTACATTTGTAGTAAAGCCCAGTAAAACATACACTCGGGGCTCTGTGGTAATGGTGGATGAGATAATCAGTTCTAGTCCTCCACACTACCGGTTCCCAGAGGCCGGTCTCAGGGTCATGATCACAAACCACTTTGGACCCAAAACACGGCTGCGCATGGCCAGTCGCCTTATCATCAATGAGGTAAGAACACGTCAGCTGAGGGAGTACCTCTGACAAAATAAAACATTACTATCATGTATATAATTATGTAGCCTTCCTGTTAGCTCATCTGGTGGAGCATTGCGTTAACACCGCAAAGGTTGTGGGTTCGATCCCAAGGGAAGGCAAGTCCTGATAAAAACGTGTTCCTTGAATTCACTGTAAGTCGCTTTGGATGAAAGCGTCTGCCAAGTGACTAAATGTAAATGTAGTTCTTTCAACTTCTGTATTGTCTTGTGTAGCACCTTGGCCCTGGAGAAACGTTGTTTCATTTCACTTTGTGCTTGTATATGTACTTGTATATACTTACAGTCAACTTATAGTGGTTTAACCATGATAAACAATGTTTCAATGTTTTCCACAGGTGTATGTGCTGTAAAACCCCTTAACTTGAGTAACCCATTCTTATTTAACTTAATTCTTATATAATTGTCAAACGTTCTACAGTTTATTAGCTTCACTTCAGTGCAAGTTGGTTGGCACATGTAAACAGCCTTAAGTCATTAACTCACATATATGTATATGTGTATGCATATACATATATACTGTGTATATACATACATACAGTTTGTGTGTGTGTCTGTGCATATTCAGTCAGAATTCAGATTCCCCTCTATCCATTTTACAGTAGAGCATGTTTAACACTGGGAGGTCAGCGACTGGAATTATAAACCACAGTTCAGGAAACCTTATTACGGATAAGCCTTTGTTGACTAACTCTGGACTGTAAAAGTCTCACACCAGGTAGCCCAGATCTGAGGGTGAGGCTGATTAAACAGTTTCTATAAATATCTACACACTGGTGCTCAAAAAATGGTGTTAGAAATTTAAACCCTGACTGCTGAGGAATGTAATAAAGACATGTCAGCTAGTTAGCAGAGAATTTAGGCTAGTAATGGTGTTAAACTGCTCATGGATATACGCCACAGGAGAATGCAATTGTGTCAATATCGGATTAAAGACATATAGTTTTATAGAATTTAAAGTTTGATTAGCCAGCATATTTAATCAACAAACATTGAGGCAGTGGGTGATTATGTAGAACTTGAATGAAACATTTACATATAAAAAGTTAAAATTCTGTATTTGGGATCATAAAAGAGGTATTTTACCTAAAGAAATCTTAAAGGTACAGTAGCAATAATGGTCTGTTTTATCCAAAGATCTGAAAAAGGCTGATAAATTTCCTACATAAAATGACTAATGACTTTTGAGATGTAACAAAAGTGATGATTTTTGGGTAAAGTTTTGGCAAGTGGATAAGAGTGAATTTGAAGCAATTCTCAGACTTTATGCTCCTTATGTGGGCAGCAACAGCGGCTGGTGAAGACGTCTAATGGGGTGGATGGAGTGTTAGTGGTTGATAAGAAAACGGACACCATTGAAAATGGCATCGTAGCGGAGGACAAACTCACTGAGGAACCTGAAAATGAGATCTCATCTCCCTTCAGCCTGCCTGGTGAGAGTTTAACACATGAACACTTCAGTCTCATGCACTCACGCATTGGGATCTGACATCACTGTGTGACATTACCTAACCCCCGAGTTTCCATGTTGATGGAGGTTGTGATTTGGAAAGATCTAGATTCTAAAGTGAACATAAACTTATATACTTATGTCGGTTTCTAAACCCTTTCATGGAGAAATTTCTTATTTCTTTCTAAATTTATAATTACTTCCTTTCTTACTGAGTGAAATCTCTATAAAATATATATTTTTTAAAATCCTTGTCCAGTAATTAAAATAGCAAATTAGGCGGTCAAAAACTGTAGCCATCCAAACAACAAATAGTTGGTTGCTTTGTTTTTTATATTCATATACTCCAACCATTCTTTTTCACGCCAACCATTTTTAATGCTATGGGCATAAAGGGATGTTTTGTGTGTAATTTATGACCTGTTATACCTCTAATGACTTGCAGGGGGAGCTTTGGACCGGGTGAAGTTATTCATCTCCTGGCCCATTTTGATTCTGCTGTTCTTTACGGTGCCCAACTGTGCCAAGCCTCGCTGGGAGCGTTTCTTCATGCTGTCCTTCTTCCTCTCCACGCTGTGGATCGCCATCTTCTCTTACGTCATGGTGTGGATGGTGAGTGGGTTTATAACTGCACTATTTGTGATGTTTCAGTCCTTTAGTAGTTGTCTTTATGTGAATGTATTTTGCATATATTACGAAATACAAAAGTTCTTGCAATATCACTCTAGTATTGTAGGTAGTGAGTATTGGTCATCGGGTCAGTTTTAACATCATTGCTAATAGTTACCATTGGGGATTTGAAAAATAACCCTCACAATTTAACTTAAGCACATAACCACATTCCACAAACGTGCATTGAGGAAGGAACTCAATTCACATTTTGGGGTCCAGAGTATTAAAGGGATAAGGGTTAAGCTCTTTGACCACCTAGCAACCCCCCAGATCGCCCCTAGCGCCCAGATAATGACATTCCAGCAGCCACCAGCTACATCATACAATCACTTCTCAGGCTCAGATAATCGTGGAAAAATCAGATTATTGTATTGGTGACTTAAACATTAGATTTTTATAGGAAACAAATATTTTGGGAAGAACCCCATATTGCTTTGGCTTTTAGCTTCTTAAGGTCACACTGTTTGCATGCAGGATGCATCACTGTTGCCATTAGGTCCTGCCTTTCATTGAAGCTCATTTGTGTGCATCGCTGCCCGCAGGTCACAATTGTCGGATACACGCTTGGAATTCCAGATGTTATAATGGGTATAACATTCCTGGCTGCTGGGACCAGTGTTCCTGACTGCATAGCCAGCCTCATTGTCGCACGGCAAGGTAAAGTTCCCAGTGTGTTATTTCCCTCCATCTTTAACTTGTCTGATCTTTTATATGTGTTATGCTGACTCCACATCTGCATTCATGTTCAGGCCTGGGGGACATGGCCGTCTCAAACACGATTGGCAGTAATGTGTTTGATATTCTGGTTGGGCTTGGCGTTCCCTGGGGCATCCAGACAATGGCTGTCAACTATGGCTCTGTGGTATGTGTCTGTTTCTCACCCATCTCACACACACACAGACACATACACAGACACATACACACAGATAAATATATACACACACACACAGACACATACACACAGATAAATATATACACACACACACACACACACAGACACACACAATAGTAATTTTTTCCATGTGCTTAGGTTGAGATCAACAGCAGAGGATTGGTTTACTCTGTTGTTCTTCTACTCGGCTCAGTGGCATTAACTGTGAGTAAACAATTGACCTTACAAATACTAAACATGGCCAAAAGTATTCAAAAACACCAACTCTCTAGTTATGGTGTTTGTGTGTTCCCAAACATTTAGGCTTGGAGCTGTTATGCAAGGTGACATTCTCAGACGTCTGACTCCTCATTTTGTCTCTCCAACTTCAGGTGTTGGGGATTCACGTGAACAGGTGGAGGCTGGACTTTAAGCTGGGCGTGTATGTGCTGGTGCTGTATGCCGTCTTCCTCTGCTTCTCCATCATGATCGAGTACAACATCTTCACATTCGTCAACCTCCCCATGTGTAAAGATGATCTGTAGACCGGAGGCTTTTCAAACTGGCTTGGAACCAAAATACCTCCGGGTTGGATCTATACCCACAGAGCACCCCTCAAATCACCCAAAGTTATGCAGTTCCTCAAACAGTTGAATCTACCACTGAATTACTACTGTTCATGAAATCCCACTGTCCTCTGCTGCATGTCCTCACCACTGTGGCTCAGATTGGGGAAACTCCGGCTCAAAACTCCATCATTTCCAGGAAATGGAATTCTTGGAATTCTCCTTGGCAGCTCTCTTTATAACTGGAAAATCTATTTCTTTTTGGACAATTGCGATGCAGCCTAAAGTCTTTACTGGATTATTCAGAGCAGGCGATTCAAACTTTACTACACGCATCACAAACCGCACATACGCCAATGACAAAGAATGCTGCTCATTCCCGTATGCATTAGCAATCTACTTTCTCGTCCTCCCTTTGAGAAAGAGTACGACATAAACATTAAACATTATGCACTTTATATATGGCATAAAACATCTATATCATACTAATTTATATCCTCCACTATGAATAATGAAAGTACGCCCTTGATGTGTTGCAATAGAGTGACAATAAATGACAGCCCATGGGCATGAAGATTTCAGCAGCTCATTATACGCAAGAACCCCTCTGTGTTGACGTCATCATGTGACAGCATAGAAGATTCTATACTCTATATAGATGGGAGGACAAGATGTTAGGAAATTCTTATGAGCTGGACGATTGATCCTGCTGAGAGCTTCTAGCAGATGCCCATCGGCGGGGTCAGCGAGGGGACCGGATTTTCTGAAAAAGCAGCTGTCTATTTTGGACACCTTTTGGTTTTCCCTTGATCATTATAGCCAACATTAACCGCTGAATCTAACCAATCACGAAAGCACACATCAAAGCTGCTCCCCATCTCTCATCCAGCCCTGATTGGACTACCCTCCGGAGAGCTCTTTGTTTGTTCTTGTGTGGAGCTCTTGTGTGGAAGATGAGACTGACAGCTGTGGCTGCTTTCAATTTTTTGCAAACAAACTGATGACATCACAGGGATCCCAGATTTTGCAAACATGCTACAACTTGATGCGTTTGTTGTTTATATGTAAATATGACATCAGTGATCCTGTTTGAACCAGTGCTTCCTTACAGATATTGGGAGGAGGTGCATTTACCTACGTGACCAAACTGGTTACTTGTTTTCTTTATTTACAATGCACCCAAACCTCCCTGTCTGGATCTTTATTACTGTTTGCGTGTAATGCATGATTTGACACAAAGAAGCCATTATTGCAGCAGGGCATAAACTTTGTGAGCTCACTGTCAATGTCCCTATAAGGGTGAATCTCCTGAAAACCTGTTCAGGTCACGATTTACCCTTTAAATACAAAGGGGAAAAATGTCAAATGGCAATTTGCATAAACAAAACAAAACTTGTTTCATAGAACCAAGATTTTGACTGTGGCATTATTTTCATGATAACAAAGTTAACTTCCGTGTCATGGTATTACAGTATTTTTTAAAGGTACAGTACAGTAAAATATAGCTATGCATATTTAAGGCAGTTCAGCCAATGCTATTCTTTTTACAATTAATCATTAGGAAGAGACTGTCAAATGTTACAATGCAGTGTAGTCCATCGAAATGACTTCATTTTCTTTAAACACATTAAATAATGTAAATGCTTGCTTTTTGTTTTTCGGCTGGAACGTGATCTGCACATGTTCCATACAGGTTTCATGGGATTCACCCATACAGTAAATGGCAGCTACCGGACCCCCATTCACTCAGCGGTGAGATCGGAAGCTCAGGAGTTCTGAATTGAGCATGAGATCAGGGTACGTCTTTGTGTTTTGTCAGTCGTAGTTAAGTGCTAAGGTCTCTGTTGTCTGTGCAGAAAGGCAGGTGTTGCAGTATTCGATGTACCCAGTATACAGTATATATGAAATATGCAATCTTAGTTGGTGAGGACTGAATGTGTGGGGATCGTATTTTCATAGATGAGCCATGTTTGTGAAAGCTGCTGAAATCGCCCACCGCTGTCCCCCATGCATGCATATTCTGTCATCCGATCTCACGTCACATAATTGCCGATGTCAACTTTAGTTTGTGGTTATGTGCTGTGTGGAATGATGGTGGTGTTGTAATTTTTTGTCTTCTGTGTTTTGTGGTGTTTGTAAGTGGTGATCGGTAAGATTACATTATTCTGCTGAAACTGGAACTCGTATGGATGCTGTTGCAGGCGCAATGAAAGCTGCTTATGCCTGGTTTCATAGATAAAAAAAGAAAAGAAGGATTTTTTTTTCCCACTGTTACTATAAATCTTTGGTGCCAGTGCTTTATGTCACGCCTTTAGGTCCATATCAGTAAGAAAAGAAAATATTATTAAAACTAGAATCTCTAGAACTTTCTATATTCTATTATTAATATTGTTTTGTTTTTTTTCTCTTGGTTGTTTTGGCATCTTTATTGACCAGTGCAATAGTCAAGAATCCTCCGTTAAAGAGATTTATATGAATCTACACTGAAGACATTTGTCAGCATTCTAACTTTAACTTTGTTGCTAATCATTTGTGCCATGCTTGATGTAAAGCTATCCTTATATTTCAACTGAGATTAGTATTTTTGGACATTAATTGTGTTTTATAAACTTACCTGCAGAAGTGGTTCAATTGTGCCATTGAGTCTCTTCAGAGGTGACGTCTTTGTTGCCAGATCAAAATCGCCCTCACACCAATGGTCTTGTATGCACAGAAAATCCATGCTATGCCTCTGCAGAGGAAACATTTAAAAGGATGTTACAAATCTCTCACGCATGAATATGCACAGATATGAGAATTCATCATGCAATACCTTTGACTAAACACACATGCACAGATGCATCTGTTTCAAGGGTGACCCGCTGCACTGTGAGTGGAACGGCATATAGGACAGGGTGAATTCAGCTATATTGGGACACTTTTTGACAATTGTCTCAATATGAAAAGTGTCTTGATTTAGCTGAATTCACTCTACTCTTTCTCCAAACTGGTACAGATTCAGTGATTCAACATATGACGTTGGTGTGTAACTTGAATGTATTGTCTTGCAAGCAATGGATGTACTTAACCAATGCATTATACTGTAAAGCAATAACCTGTAAAGAATACGAACAACAATATATGAATCATACGAATATTGTATGGAGAAAACGATTAAATGATACAGTTTATAAATGTTTCTTGGCTTCCTGTCTTCTTGCGTCAGGTGCTTGCACCCTAGTGTTTAGTGTTCGTACTGCAGTACAGTATTGGCCATTTTGTGTGTAATGCGAACAGCGTCTTCGCAAGCAAAATGGTATATATGCTGATTTTCTGAAATCACAACATTTGATCGACACAGATATGGGTAGGTGTTTTACTTAAATTATCATCGTTGGATTACGTAATTTCCCATGTCTAATGCTGAAAAGATCATTACGTATTGGATAGCGTAACGTTGATGCATTGGTGCATGGTGAGGAGTCGCGGAAGTGTCTAGTTCGTAAAACGAGTGTGTTGTGAGGCTGTACTTTGCACTGTCGTTATACCCCAGACATAGATTAAATGTCGCTTTAAGTGTGACGTCCGTTCCACTGACTTTGCAAAGGGTTAACGACAAACACAGTGCTGATGACGTAACGAAAATATAGCTGACAGCGGTGCCCCCAAAGTTTGACATGATTTTTCCAAAACAAGCAAAAAGCTTGACTTGGGGGGAATATAAATGATGACAATAATCGTATTATACGTAACTCTTAGCGTTGGGAAAAAGCTGTGGGTTTGTCAACCACCAGCACATTCGATCTGACCTTTATTTTCGGTCATTTTTATTTTCTATATTACATTTTTTATCTTTAAAAAAAACACCCTCACATACAACATTTCTAACCTAATCAATTTTCAGTATAACTACAAAAATCTATATATATATATATATATATACATTTTTAAGATGTACCCTGTAATGTATGTTTTGTGCAGTGCTGTTTAAATGTGCAGTTATGGGGATTTTGAGCCGTGTTGTCAGATTAACTACAGGACTGAAATACAGGATCCGAACAACCATAAATCCAGGTAAGTTCATGAATCATTCACGTTTATAACAGCTTGAAAACATTAACTAGAAAGACTTCTGTGTGGTCTTATCTGTCTGCTCCACATGTGCATGTATAGTGCAGAACAAACATGTTTCAATCAGGGAGTTTCAGTCCTGGTGCACTGCGCACTATCATTCGCCAGCAGGCACATGGTATAAGAAATACCTCGGGAATGGCCGCAGGTACGAAAGGTTAAACACTGATTATATTGATGTTATGTTTGGTAAATTCTTGTTTACATTTTTGTTACACTGTTCATGTTGCGTTGGTCAGACACTTTTCAGCCTCGCACTTTATACTGGGTTTTAATGATCGGCTGTCTTATCATTATAAGTTAAACAATTATATGAAATGATGAAATGTATGTATGAGTTTAGAATTGTTAGCTTTATTTATTTAAAGTTGTGATAACATTCACCCACACATGTGTATTTAACATTGGATAAGTACACGCCTAAGGCCAATTACATGTGCAATTACATTGTATACAAGACATCGTAAAGTGTATTTATACGTAAATACCAAACAGTAAATATTATACTTATAAATACATTCTTACGGGGCAGATATTTATGAAAGAAAACAATGACTAGTATTTTTGCTTAAAGATTTAGCACATACGTTTGTGTTCACTGACAGGATATCAGCAGGCTAATGTGGTGATCTTACATAAGGATCTTGCTGATGACTTTGAGTCTTTCTGTCGAGCTAACAGCAGCCCCCTGCCTCTGCTGTACAGGAGCAAGCGTGGAGAATGGAGCTGCCCTCCTCTGGCCACAGGGTCCGACATCAGGTACCACCATAAGTGTTTACAAAGACCATACTTGCACATTTTTTTGTTGTTCATACTTTTCCTTGTTCACCTATGACTTGTTGTTTTCCCATGATATACTGTTTATGTAAAAGGTTTAGTCCCAGAAATGTGTGAACAATTAACCTTTTTTGCAATACAAATTTATAGCTAACTAGTACTATTAATTAATAATTATACCTCTCTCACTTGCTCGCTCGCTCACTTGCATATTTAGCACATATACAGTTGCAATATTACTGTAACAGTACAATAAAATGCAGACAGAGTAATTCCACAAAGCAACATAAAATGATTTAAAGGGACTATTACAGGTCAATTAGTCATTATACATGATGATTATTAGTATTATTATGATTATATTACTAATATTACGGTTGGTAATATTTGGGAACTCCAAACATAAAGCTAGATAAATGTATTTGCCATGTCTTTATTTAGAGACGACTGTCCAGAGTACTGTGTGTTTGAGAACGGTGTGCTGGTGAAGAAAGCGGCTAGTTTATCTTCCTACACCCCACAGCTTCAAGACATGGTCACATTCTACCTCGGCTGCAGTTTTGGCTTTGAGAAAGTGCTGAAGACAGCCGGGGTTCCAGTAAGAAATGTGGAACAGGGTAGAAATGTCAGCATGTACAAGGTTGGTAGAAATCTCAGACCTGAATTTGAAACACTGTGTGGTGTGTGACCGCAACTCAACTTGATCTTGCTTGTTGGATTTTTTTTCCATTTGCCATTGGAAACGTGCTTTAAAAGCACTTTTACGAATGATGTCTGTTCTTTTATTGCAGACCTCATTGTCCTGTGTTAAAGTAGGTCAGTTTCACTGTCCAATGGTGGTGACTATGCGGCCTATACCTCAACACAAGCTGGAAACCGCAACTCAGTGGACATACATGACTCCCATGGAGCATGGAGGCCCTGTCCATATTGGAGACCCAAGTATTTACTTCCTCAGTGTCTGCACTTGATTCAGTGTCTGTCTCTATTTGTTACAGTGAGCCTCAAAATGTTGGACAAGCTATAATCTGTAGCTTTCGCCCTTCAAAACATCAAATTGCATTAAAGTTACTTGAGTAGTTAGTTTCTTATGGTGGATTACAAGTTTAAATGTTAAATAACTGCTGTAAGGAACAAGCTATGAACGCAACCCTCGGGACCGACATACACTACTTAGTAGCCGTGTCTTCTGTGTGTGACGCAACCACAAAATTATAAATCATTCTTGTACAGTTACCTTAAGGATACATTATGTTCACAGTAACTGATTTCTGTTCAAAGTGACACATTACATGGATAAATATCAATGGCTGTTTTTGCAAGTATTGTGCTAAAGTCATTTTTTAGTAGATTAGGTCTGTTCCCCTCAGGCTCACATGGCTCTACAGTCAACACAAGAATATCAAAATACCTTAATACTTTTTCCTTCCAAATACTTTATTTTCCTTTTGAGTAGTTAGTGTACAGTTTTTTTTTTGCAGGTTTTACATTAAAGGTGTRCTTTTAATCATTGCCAGTTTGCCACAAATTAAACATGTCACTAACGTAAACTAAAAAATAATATTTTTGCATTTTTACATGTACATGTATTCATGCTGCATGTTTTTATCCAATGTGACATATAAATGATAAAGCATTTAACATCTTGCTTATTTTTAAATGTGACTTTTTATAGCAGTGTCTTGCAGTTTCATAAAGGATTTGACTAATTTTGAAACATGAGTTTTCACATGTTACTACTTTTGTTTGTAGTAACATGTTGAGTTTATTAAGTTTTTTTGTAATGCTTACTGGTGTGAAAACATTTCCATACATGTATAAACATACACTGTATTACATACACTGTGTAATTCCATTTTTAAACTCCATCAATTCTCTCTTACAGAACTGCTGGGCATCAGTGACCTGTCACAGCCCGAGTATGGCGACCCAGTGGAGGCGTGTTCTGGTGATGTGCCCATGTTTTGGGCATGTGGGGTTACTGGTGTTGAAGCTGTTAAGAACTGCAGTAAGTTAAAAAAAAAAACAGGTTAGACCACAGTAACATTTATTAATTTAGTATCTTTTATCTAAACACAAATGAGGGAGAATTATAGAAAGCTATGCAACACCTACCAAAGCAGTTCAAAAAGTTAAGTTTACATATAGGAATGGTAACTAAACACTTGGCTTGGTGATGTGTGTTTTTGTTAGGTTAAAAAGTAGCCCAGTAGATAAAACCAGTAGCAGTGTGGTGCTATCAAAACATTGCTTGTTTTTTAAACGGTTGACATTTGAACCTCTGGCTCAGCCAATATTTTGGGTCAGTTTGGGTCAGGACTGCCTCCTTGGCCAATGGCAAAGTGGTGGAAAGGGCTCTTGCAGTGAAATCTTCTCAGAAAAGAGCATTAGTGGTGCTTTTTAGCCCTCACAACATTCTAGATTTGTGGCAGCATGTTTTAAACAGCCAAACAGCCTTTTTTATCATTTTTTTCAGAGAATTTAAAATGGTGATGTTTGAGGAGCTGAAACACACACTTCTCAGTGCTTTTAAGGTTTTGTTTCATAAATGCCACAAATACTATCAAACTGATTTGTAACATATTTTTACACAGTGTGCAGAAAATCTGCGATGACCTTTTGTTTTTAATGTTGCAGAGCCAACTCTAGCATTCACTCACTCTCCTGGCTGCATGTTCCTCACCGATCAAAAGACAGAAATCATTTCTCCTGACACTATTGAGCCAGCAAAATGTCCCTTGACTTTCTGCATATCCCAGAATCCTCAGCATTACAGCGTGGCTAGCAAAAGGGCAGTTCAACAAATCCAAGCCATTGAGGAGCTTGTTGTTGAAGACCCAGGTATTGTAAGGCTAATATTGATCTGTGTGCAGTGTTGATGTTGAGTAACATATTTCATCACTACAATAATTCCCTGGCATGTTATATCAAAATGTTCAAAAGAACAAAAAGAACAACTTAATTTATTATGCCAAACCTAAAAACAACACAGTGAATACCATTGCATTATAAACACAAAAGTTCAAAACTGTCATCCTAGGTTATTAGACATTAGTGGAACGTGTTAAAATCCTGGAACTGTTTGACTGTAAAAAAATAATGCCAGAAATGCATTTTAAGAAAAACTAGCATCATTTGTTTGCAGATTATTTTAGATTAGTGGGTGTGAAGTGTTGAAATATGTGTTAATATGTTACTATACTGCTGTGTTCATATTTAAGTTCTTCCTGTCTATAACTATTGTACCCGTGTGTGTGCTTTGTGTGTGTGTGACTTTACATGTCCAAGAACAGTCTGTATAGTAATTGTTGTGTGAGCAGGTGCGAGGGGTATCCGGGCTCTGTTCATGCAGGATGAGCTGCTAAAGGCCTGTCTCTCACTCTCACACTCTTCCTCGGTCCTCATCACCACCGGTTTTCCCACACACTTCATGCACAACCCCCCCGAGGAGACCGATGGCCCTCCCGGAGCCATCGCCATGGCAGCCATGCTCCAGGCTCTCGGTAAAGAGGTGGTCATCGTAACAGATGAACGGGCTCTGGAGATGTATCAGGCCATTGTGAAGGATGCTGTGGAGAAAGGTGCTTCATTCATAACCATTGTTTTTGGTTTAGAACATTTGAGATCTTCTTCAGTTCTACAGCTGACTGCAATTGGCAGAAGCTTTTATCCAAAGCGACTTACAGTGCATTCAAGCTATACATTTATCGAACCCACAACTTTTCATGCTGCAGGGCTGTACCAGTTAAGCTACAGAAACACAATGGTAATGCACACCAAAGCGTTCCAGACAAATTTAGCAACAAACCTGTTCATTTCCTTCCTTTTGTGTGTTAAAGAAATCTTTCTTCTAAACATGAAAACTCTGTTTTTAATTAAAGTTTTGCCACATCTAACCTCCATCTAACACTGTACAGAACATTCTGATTATTTTGATTTAATAATGTGTCACATGTGTAGCTCCACCCTTGTCAGTTAAGTCAAGCCACACATAGCTCATTAAACAAAAAAACTTTGTTCTGCCCTTAAGGTTGTTCTCACACTGCCAATACTTGATCATGACTCATTCTTGATAATTCTTCTATTATCTTTTGTGTTTAGTGGAAACAAATAACGAAAGGCATTTAAAAAATCATATTTGCTCTGGTTTTGTTGAATTTCACAGGCTTTTATTAAGGACAGCAAATTTGACAGATCTGGTGAAACCTGTGTGTGTGTGTGTGCGCGCATACATGTGTATGCGTGCCTTTCTTTGTGTGTGTGTGTGCGGACAGGTGTGGTAAAGACTGCAGTGCCAGTAATAAGCTTCAGGAGCAATGGTCCTAAATCAGCACTTCACTTTCTGTGTCGTTATGGAGATCCAACAAAGGCCAGGTGTAATGCTTCACACCAACTTCACACCAGCCACAACCTCATTTTCCATTCACTGACTCTGCTGTTCTTTAATAAGATCAGATGCAATAATATATCCTGTTAAGACAGAGGCCCTATGTACAGTTGGTATTAGGGTGCTTTTGGATGGTTCTTAAATCACTAGGAATGGGTTAAATGCAGTGGTTAACCGTAACTGACAACAAAACATGTCACTTTCACATATTGTGCATGTAAGTGTTTACACTATGAATTAACCTCGTTTAGATCTGGTTAATATTTGCTGATTAATGTGCAACATATACTATCTTCTATTTTTAATAACATTTCATATAACAATGTAGTGGGTACCAGCAGGTATGCATAAGATGTCATGCTGTGTAAACAATGAACATGCTACGGAAATAGTGAAACTACGGCGGTATACTTAGTTAATGGTTTGTCTGGTTGACATTTACGACACCTTGTTTATATTCATTGCAAAGGTTTGACCACTTGGTGGCGATAGAACGTAGCGGACGGGCTGCAGACGGGAACTATTATAACATGCGGGGGATAAACATTAAGCATTTAGTGGACCCAATAGACGATCTCTTCACCACTGCGAGCGCTATTTCTGGCATCACTACCACAGGTAAGGCCCAAAACACCCCAGATCGGTAAACGCTGCTGTGTACGACTGCTTTACACTGTCAGATATGGCTGTTATATTCACTAATGTCACTAGATGCGACGATTGCTCGTTGCAACCCCACCATCCACCTGCTAAAACCTTTAACGATCATAATGCATGAATCCGTTTGCAATGAATGAAACGTTCAGGTGGGACAGTTTAATGAGACGCGTGTTGTGCGCGCGCAGGGATCGGAGATGGAGGCAATGAGCTCGGTATGGGGAAAGTTAAAGCAGCGGTTAAAGCGCACATGCCTAACGGGAGTCTGATTGCATGCGACGTGGCCGCTGATTTTGCCATTACCGCGGGTAAGTGCGGCACATAAACACACGTTCATATTTAAGAAAGAGGTTTTGTGGGTCTCTATTGTTAATGCTTTGGCCTCTGTTGGGAATATGTATAGGTAGTTATGTGGCGTTTAGGAGCTAATGGGATATCTGTCTGTAATTTATAGATTAATGTAAAAGTAATTTATAAACAAAGTGCATAGGAACATTTTGTAACGTTTTAATGGTAAACAGGCAATGGTTTGTAATGTTATGTGAATTGAAATGTTTATTGTTATCTATGAAATCCCACAAGATTCTCACGCTCACTGAGAGCATGATGATGATGATGATGAAGGGTTTGGGAGGAAGTGCGACAAAGATAATCTTCAGTGGGGCTATTGCCCAACATCTGTCTAGAAAAATGTGTTTTTTTTATTAGGCATATTAAGCACACAAAAAATACATGGAGAATGTTCTTATATAGCACACAATTATACAGGTCATCAACAGATTATATAGTGCCATTTATAATAAATAAGTCTTATTATAGGGGTATCAAACTGGGGTGGCTATGCTGTGGCGTGCGCTCTGTACATTCTGAATCTCTGTTCGGTACACCGGCGGTACGTTCAGAGGGGTCTTGGCCTGCTGCCCACTCCACAGCAACAGAGTCTGTGGACTTCCTGCCTGCCCACCGTAGCCAAGGTAAAAACACCCTCTGAAACAAAAATGCAGTGGTTTAGAATATCACATTCAGACACTGATCTTTAATCTAACAGTTATGATCTTTATCAAATGCAACAGAGCTGTTTCCAAAACTTTATCAGTCAATCAGTTCATATAAACAGCACAATTTCACAGCTAATTCATAGCACACAGTTGGTGGCTTCTGCAAGCTGTGTGCTTGACAGGAAACTGAGAGGCCCTTAGCAGGGGCCGTGCTCTAATCCGCTGAGGATGACTGAGATAGACTAAATCTATAAAGGACAGGGTAGCATTAACGCTAGCCATTTTTATATTTGTGGTGAGCTGCAAACCACTTCAGAACATCTGCCAGCATGAGGTATAATTATCACGGCCGCAGCGTCTGGAACTTTATATTCACATTCCTTCCTGTTAACTGAAATTTTTGTGTGTGTATCATGTTGTCTCTGCAAGTGACTGTTAAGGACAGGCAAAAACATTCTTGTTGACACTCCCACACGATGCTTAAAATAACAGACTATCACCACTGATTGCATTAGCTGCAAAAAAAGCTGCAAAAATCCAGCCGCAAAAAGCTGCAGAAATAAATGCAGTGTTGCTTTAAACAGGAGGAAGAGATGCTCCACATTTTGGTAAAATACGGCGTTCGCAGCGGTAAGACGGCAAAGCTGGGGCTAGAGGTGGACGGATTGACCTTTCACCCTTACCATTCTGACATCATACAGAGGCTTAGAGAGCTCACCCTTCAAACAGCATGACAGCACTCGTGTGTAGGCGACACTGAGGAAACAAGATACAGATTTATGACCAGTCATCGCTAACTCATGATCATTTGCGTAATGTCATTTTTCACACAGATTTTTAAAAAAATGCCATGGTGACCTTTTGCCCTTTATCTATATTTAAATGTGTGCTGTCAGTTTTGTAAAGAAACTATTGATTTGATGATTGAAAATCACATTTTACTCTGTCAAGATCTTTAAACACTTAAGCCGTGAATTAAATGTCATTGCATTAGATAACAAAATATCAGATTAAGTGAGTCTTTTCTCAGCCATTTGTTGAAATACTTTGTAGAAACAGGTTCCATGTTCCATGTTAACAATGATACCAACAGTGTTAACATAAAGAATTATTTTAAATAATTTTAAAACCCAACCAACATACTTTTGTGAAATGTTTTAGACAAGCTGGGTCTGAGAAGAGTGTAAACACTTAATGTGTCATGTTTTACTGTGTATTCAGTGCAGTGACTTCCAAAGATCAATATTGTGCTTGGGTTTAATACAATAACATTCTGTATGTTCTATGCAATTTTTTACAGTGAAATAAACCATCCAATGATCTTTATACAAGTTCAATTATCCAACATGCTGAAACTGTCATCAAATCATACAGACACTAAAATCATAAGATGTTCAAAAATAATAGTGTTATTGTAATGTTGTTATTTTAAATTGCAGAAAAAACGTTCTCTTATATGTTAGATAATACAGAGCAGCTGTTTGAATTCAAAACCATGTTACATAACACATTCTTGTTGTTTGGAAATGTGTATATTATCACTGACCTTTATAGAGTTAAGAGTCTTTTCCTCTTCTAAAGTTCAACCAAAATCAACATTGGAAAAGATTCTCCTCAAAAACTCTTAATCATGCAGCAAAATAAACAGCTAACTTTTAATTAGTCTGGCTCTGGTTACACCTGAAAGTTCTAAACATTCTCTGGGACCGGATTAACTAGCATGAAAATAAAATAAATATCCCTCAGTTTCTATAAAACGGTGAATGATACGGTTTAGTTGGGGAATAATTTTACGCTTGGCAGCAGTATAAAACTGAACTTCTGTTTAGGCACTTTTTTGATGATTCTGTTAAACAATCAAAACCAAAGCAGCAGAAATATTTTAAAACCAAAATGTTCTAACTTTATATAAGCAGTTGATTTTGATTGTTTTGTGTACATGACCTGTTGTATAACTGACTGTAGCTAAGTGACAGTTTATTTTTGTTCTATTCTCCTCAATCCTCTCCATTTCCCATAATGTGGCCACAAGCTAGTCACCATGTAAATTACTAGTGAAATGCGAAAAAATAAGAGATCTGATCATAAACAAGGATGTAGCCTTGAGGAAACAAACAGTGTTAGAGGGACACCTGTCTATAGCATCACAAAAAAGTGTTTAGTTTAAATTAAACTATTTTTTCCACTTTTGCATGTAACAATAGTCAGTATGTTATCAGAGGTTCAACTGGCATTCAAAAATGTTTATCTAGCCACATAACCTGACTTTCACATTATTTAACCTGACCGTTTTGAAGGAGAACTAAGTGATCCTGGTAAACAAAGTGGTAAGCAAACTTCTCTACAATTAGACACAAGTCACCAACAAAAACAGCACAAAAATAACTAACACACTCCTTGTATACAAAAGAGCAACATGACTCAATGAGTTACTTTTATTAGGATTGCAGTAATGGACTGCTCCTTATAAAAGTGACATTACCAAACACTGATAGGCAATACATATGCACAGAATATGCGGCCGGGACACTTCATCCATGGATTCCCAGCACATTGTCTAGACGCAGCCCAGATAGCATCATATCTACCTACATTTACATAAATGCAAATTGAGCATCTATGATTTTGCAACACAAAAATTACAGAAGAGTATTAAAGTAAAAAACAAAAATTAAAATGCAATTCACTTTTACTACAGTGAATGTGCAAACTTTTGTAAAATAAGCTGAATACAATTGAGTTGTGCACATACATACAAACTGCATGCATATTTGATGATCTGTTCGGTAAATATAGTTCATAAAAAGCATCAGAGAACATTTATATTACCACCTTTTGTAGTTTAGGTTGTTTATTGACATGCAGGTAGTAGCTGCAGTCGCTTCAGTCTAATAAGTGTAAAAATGGCACTAAAATGCATCATCTGTATTTACCTTCTGCTATGAGCCAACAGAACAATAATTAATGATTTCTGGAGGCGAGCATTGCTTAACCATCCCCCCCCCCTTCACATATTTTCCCAGGATATAAAGTCACAGTGGGATGCTGTCCAGGTTAAATGGGGCGCTTGGGGGCAGTTGACCCAAACCCTTCACGCCTCTGCACTTTGTTTTGCTGGCTCACTGTCTGTGTTCTCCTCATATAATCATTAAAAAACATCGCTATCATTGTATCATTTACTTAATATAATATTATTAACTTTTCTATGCAATGATAATAGTTTAGGATGGATACTATCATGCTCCAAAAAGGAAAATAAAGCACCATATAATATATATAAAAAAATATGCTCTAAAATTAATAATAAAAGTTTAATAAAATACTGATACAATATGAATCCCCGCTACTGTATCTCTACTGTATTGCATTCACAAACATTAAAATATGACATGTAGAAACACAATAGGCCAACATCCGTGATATCAACGTTTTTGGCTGCAGCTTGTTCTTGTAAACAATTGTGTACCAGGTTTTATGTTTGAGGTGTCTGTAAACGTTTCATTGTATCTGTGGAAAAAAAATCTTATTGGTGTGGAACAACTTGCGTTTGACAGGAATGATGACAGAAATCACATTTTTGGATGAATTATACCTTTTCCTGTAATGTGAACAGTCTTAAATTTTACTGGAACTAGGAAAACCTATGAGGTTTTAAAGCAGAAAAATGTTTGAATATTTTAAATATATATATTTGCAAATGTAACTGACATTTAAGTTTTGGCCATCGTCTCTTTAAACCTCAGATGTCAACCACTGGTGATTATCAAGGTTGCAATCCCTGAGAAATACACCACACACCACAGCAGCGTGTTAAAGAACCAAAACCATGAAGTTTTGCAATAGCACAAGACAACAGGCAGCAAAACTTATTAATAAAAACTTAACCAATTATTGATATAATGCCACTGAACAATGGAAACTCTTATGCCTTCTGATTGAATTGTAAGGTGTCCATTTTTATGTATTAAAATGACAAAGCTGTTCACAGATCAGTCTTGATCTGCTGCAAAAGTGTCACCACTGTGGTTCCTGTAGCATTGTCATTAGTTACTGCCAGTTCAGTGGAGTGTGTGTTGAACCATCCGTGGCTTTTGGAGCAACAGCAGAAGATACGATTGCAGGCATCTTGAGCTTTCTGAATGTCCTTTTGGGCGTTTTCACTGATGAAACAGTAGAGCGCAGGGTCTGCCACGCAGTTAAAGCTAGTGAGCAACAGGGAGAAATGATAGTAGTTGAAAATGTTCTCAATGAACATGCAGTCTCTTTCTAGAAGCGTCCGCACCAGCAGAAAAATATGGTATGGCGAGAAACACACCAGGAATATGACGATAGTGCTGGTAACCAAATTTTTAATGCGGGTTTTCTGTGCAGTCTGTGTGCCTGTGCTCTTGCTTACTGCCCGGAGAACCCGGAAGTACGACACTGAAAGAATTCCTAAGGGAAACAAGAAGCCTATGTAAAAACGGTAGTAGTTTATAGGGTACTCCCATGTCTTCATGGGATAGTGCTCGAAGCACACCGATTGGTTGTACTTATCTCTGCTAAGCTCTTTGTGCCGGAAGAACACCACGCCCACGGCGAGTTCTTTCAGCCAGACCACGGCGCTGACCAGCGCTGCCGCCCGTACCGTTCGGAAAGCAGAGAAACGGAAGGGGTACACCACAGCTAGGTAACGGTCTATAGAGATACAGCACAGGAAACCAATGCTGACATAAATGTTCTCATAGAGCAGGAATCCACATAGTTGGCAGAGCCACTCGGAGCTACTCCAGTCGTCCCCCTGAAAGAAATATTGCAGCCAGAGGGGTAAGGATGACAAGTACAGCAGGTCCGATATGGTCAGGTTTAGTAAGTAGACCCCCAGCTCATTGCGTGCTTTTAGCTGCAGCCAGGCGTGATACAGTGAGTAAGCGTTTGCAGGTAAACCGACGAGCAGGACTAGGATGTACGCGCCTGAGAACAGGTACTGGTGTATCTCGTGGTTAATAGTGCAGTTTATTTGTTCCTCAGACATGTTCATCTTCTACCCAGCATCATGTTTGCAGAGTCTGTCGGTAATTGTAGCAAGTTCCTAATCAGCAGAGGTCTCTCGGGTGACATTTTGTGGATTCTGTGGAGTGTAAACAAAATGTGATCATTTATGTTATTTTGGCATAGAGAAAGAGTGCAAGAACACAATTGAAAATTGACACATTTGTAACATGGCTGTATGACAGGAAGTCTGTTCTGTTAAAAATACTGGACTTTTTAACTCGCAAGTTGGTTTTTATCATGAATATAAAGACCTACACTTAATTCATTTGCATTCAGAATACAATGATTGGTTGAACATTTTAATGTCTTCCACCTTGTACAGAAGATGTACAATTAGGTAAATATAAAGAACACTTGTAAGTGCTATGTGTAATTGCTATATATAATTGCTTTTAGGATGTGAAGAGACTTTCAACCAGCATACAAAATGTTTCAGCCAACCTTGCCTTTAAAAGATAATGTTCTTTATAATAAATTGACATACTATGTCTCTAACTACACTGCACTCACAAGAGTCAACGTCATTCTGTAATTACCATGATCACTTTATGCTGAAGTGAATGAGATGAATGCAAAATAGCATGTGTGGGTTCAGTCTATCAGACTGATGTATTCACAGCCTATACAGGGAGAAATATTAAGTAACTACATTTAAAAAGCACCCATGAATCTCAGCTCAATGTGAGAAGCTATTGAACTTTCATAATGGCTCTGTACATCAAACCGCACTTGCTTTTCAAATCGGTGAAGGTGTTTTTTCATTTAGTTAGTCTGTGCAATACGATTTTTGGTGAACAACTTTACATAAGACTAATTCAGGCATATACCTGTAAAGCTAAATACAGGAATTTATACAGAGATGTGAGTAATGCTTACGCTGCCCTTTTCAAACCCAGCGTGAACAATTTGGCAATCAAGTTGAGGAAAGGATGTTATATAGACACTCACAATGAGACCTTCACTGCAGTGACTAATAGAATCCTGCAACATAACAGAACAGACCTGACCTCCCAGATGAATCACTGCAAGAACACCGCGCTTCATCACCAATCCATTAAATGATGAACTGCATTAGAGTCAGCACCACAACACGGCGTTGCGGAGAATACTACTATATATATGGAATAAAGAGAAACTGGCTTTGGGAAGCTTGTAGGCATTTTGGTTCTCTGTTATATTGGAGGTTGATTGTTCTAAATATGAATTAACATTTAAAGCCGGTTTGGACCCTGTAAATGCACCACCAAGAGATTTTGAGCTATGAAACTTTAATGATGGCATGTGTGTATAATAAAAAAATACCATAGGTGATTTATGAGAAAAAGAATGCTTGCAATAAATCTTGCTGACAGCAGAGATGAGATGCAGTGATTTATACTCTGGTAAAAAAAGGTTCTTAGGATCAATACTACATGTCAATAAATAATTGAAAATATTGTGACATTTTTGTGACATTCTTAGTAATAATGTTTCTTTTTTTGGCCAAGCAGAATTTAAGTATTCACAACAACACTGCAACAAACTGTATCACAACAAATCAGAGTAAACTTATATTGTTGCAGAAAAGCAGTTTCACATTAGGAAGAGTGCTGCTGTACTGAACACTTTACCTGTAGCCGTGTGTCTGTAGTCACATTACAATCACATCACATTCAGTGAATTAGCAAAATGGCAGATCACACACATGGACTTGCCAAAGTGTTATTTTTAAAACTTGTAGTTGAATTATCATTGTGTGACATCTGAGGTATTTATTTAATTATTGTTTATGATGGATGTGATGCACAAAATAGTACCAGTTAAATAGTAATGAAAATTGCTATAATAGTACAGTATTGTATTATAGTATGTTGTCATCATGTTCACGCTTAATAACAGGTGAAGCATAAAACTGCCTTTAATAAATCAGGAGGTAAATAAGTTTTTTTATTACATCAGAGATAATCATTTATGAGATTAATACATCTCATATTAAAACAAGTTGTTTGAGAAAGACCATGGTTTGACTTTAGTGACATAGGTATACTTACACTATTTTGGCAAATGTTGTAGATTCATAAATATGTTTGGGGAATCTACATCTTAAGTGTGAACACAAGTTTGAGTTTCTAAACTTTAGGTTAATTTCAGAAGTATCACTGGATTTATAGAAGCTATATCAGGTTGGTATAACGACACATACCCCAGTAGTGGTGACTATGAAAGCTTTTGCGCATTTTCACGCGTTAGAAGGCAAACGAATAACCTTGTAACTGAAGCGTTATTCATTGTTACTCTTGTACACGCAGCGAACCTGATACAGACATGCGATGAAACTTGATGCACTTTATTTCGAGATAAATGTTTAACCCACATTAAAGATGTAACGGGAATGGAAGGACACCTTTGCTCTGAATAATGTCACAGCCTGAAGATGTCGACCAGAGGCTCATCTAAAGGTTCTCATAGCGCATGTGAGCCTCTCGATTACTGACCACGCAAGTTACGCAGTATCAGATATGAGAACCATGTTTCTGTAAAATTTGCTTAAGTTGTAGCCTGTTGTTTACTATTGTAACGTGGTAACGAATGATCAATGAGATCGCCTTCACAGTATATATAGCTTTAAAATCCGTGTAGTGTGATGACTGGTACATGACAAGCCACCGGTTTTACTGTATCGATAACTCTTGTGACTATGGTACTATGCGACAATGTATGGTTACCGTAGTTTTCATATAGGTAAAGAAGTAACTGCTGAAAGCAAAAACGCATTACCTGCAGTTTGGTGATTTTAACCCCATTCTGCTTCAAGACATCTCCGAAACGTGAACCCCCGTATCCGCTACAAGTTCACCAGCGCCGTTTATTTCTCTTAATTTAGGCAGCTTCCGCTGTTGTGCAGTCATACGAACAGATGGAAAAGCCCATGCGTCAAACGGGTTTTCTGATAAAGCGCAAAATTACTCAAAGACTCTCACTTCGTAGTGACCTCCTACATAGACAGCGTTTTTAGGCATCGTTCGCGGTTGGATCTATGGTGTGTGTAGAACAATACGAGTTGGAACGCACGCATGTCCCGATATGCTGTCTAGGAAGGTAGCGCGCCTGGTTTCAAGTCAGCCTCGGTGTCCTTCCACCTGTTGGGAACAGCGCTTAGGATGCAGGAATGTGAATGAGACATTTGGGTATAAGGGGGCGTTCATATAAGGTTCCTTATCGGCAAAAGACGAGGCGCAATGTAACAGGAAGCACGGGGCTATGGCTCATTTTAAAACTTAAGAATTTTTTTGTAAGTTATAACTTCTGATATAAAACTAATAATTTTTTTTCATTTTTCCAAGTTCTTAATTATGATTGGTTTAGCAAAAATTGACCCCAAAACTAATTCTGTACTAATATACAGATTATATAATTCTGTACAAAACTAATATGTTGTTAAAGGACTTATACATGCATATCTTGCCTGGTGAAAACATATTTACCATAGTGCAAATGCGAGGCTTCTCTCAGTGTTGTTTCTTTAAAAAAATCCACAATTCTGGTACATAATTGACAATTTTTTATTACAAAGGTTTTGGACAACAGCTTTCTCTAAACAAACTTCTATTATTCACAATAAATTTGTGTGAAAGGTTGTTAGGCTACCTAACTAAAAACGGCACATTTTACAGGAAATGACCAATGTGCTCAACCATGTGCAGTAGTGTAAGTAGTAACGGTTTCATTTCTAAAATAGATTTTTACAGTAGCTGTGCACATTCAAACTTGAGACACTCTTACATTCCCACATTTAGTGAGAATGCTTGACCATCTCCTTGGGTGAGCTGCTCTCACCAAACTTTTCAATGTCACAGGAGACCTTAAAAAGTTGGGGATGGTGAAGTGATGACAAAAAAAGCAGCATTTACAATTAATGTCAGATGCACATGATCTCCATGATTAATAAGAAAAAAAACACCTAGAATGAGCTCTGTGGGCCTCTAAGAACATTTGTGTGCTGTTTTTCCAGTGTTTATCATCATCAGACTTGTATAACAAAGACCATACATGCACACACGTGTCATTTAATTGTCCCAAAGACATTAATAAATAAATCAGAACTTCTGGTTACAGTTGTGCAGTGTTAAAGATTGTTAAAAAAACTGAGCTTCAATTTCTCAGTAGTGCACTGAAAAATGATGTTAAACTGTCCAGTGCTCAGACACAAACTCAGAATTCCCAATACATCACTCCCATTTAACCAGCCTATCCAGAAGGTAGGTAGAACATCCACTCAGTTCATACATATCCTCATGTCCAACAGTCTCCTGTCTTGCTTTCTGGCTCTGCATTGTCCTCATGCATGCTTCTGAGCAGAGCCCAAGCCAAACCCAGAGCCCTCAGCAAATAGATGGTCACCCACAAGTAGCAGAAAAGAAGCAGATTGTTTGGTATGTCAGCAGGGAGTGAGTGAAAGAGGGCCTGCTTCCCGTAATGGGTCCCAATGAGGCTGTCTCTTGTGACGGACCTGCAGCGGTCCTGCGCCTCTCCAAGATTGATGCAGTCGCTACTCCGTAATTACATTGGGAGTGGCTCCTAGCACACAGCCCAACATTTGTTTTTCACATTCAGAATAGACTGGCAACTGGCCTGCCATCTGTGAACTGTGGATATCAACGGTGTTCGATTTAGTCACAAGAGAGGGGGATACATTCAAGTGCCTAATACATTCCTTTTCTGACCAGGGTGTGAAAGACCTGGTACTGCTGAGCTGCAGATAGAAATGTAAAAAGAAATGTATGAGCGTACAGTTTCCCGGTCTAAGAAAGATGCCTGGGGCTCTTTACAGTGCAGTTTAAATGGTCTTTACCCAGTTCTACACACAGCCGTACTCATACCACACAGTTTGAGGATCATTGTTGGGGTCTGGGGAAGCGGGTTTGCTGGTGGGTTCCTCCTTGCCACCACAGCTCAAGGTTGCAGTGTCCGTTTTCTTCAGCTGAGGAGAGTCAGCCTGCCTCGGTTCCCGAGGCTCCTCCTCCACATCTTTTAGCCTCAAAGCTGACACGGCTCGCACTGGAGTCACCATGGCAACTTCGCCACGGTGGGGGGATGGCCGGGATTGCACAGACCCGGAGCAAAGCCCTCCGGCCCGGCCACTACTGCTCCCTGCGTATTCTCGTTCTGCATGCAACGATACAGATGAAGACTGCTGCAGGGGTGGATCTGTCAGGGACAACTCATCTCTTGGGGGAGCAACAGACAGACGCCTAGGGTCCACAGAGAGGTGTCCTGGGTCTCCAGGAAGAGGTGAAGATCCAGCCATTCTAGCAGACATTGGTCTCTCTCTGGCCACTGCACCAGATCTCCTTAGCGCTACATCATTCTGGCTGGAAGAACCAGAATCAGTACGATAGCTGTCTGGTCCGTTTGACCGTAGAAGGTCCGCAGAGGCCAGGCTAAATGTGCGGCTTAGGCCAGTATTGCCACCCACCCCTCCACGAGGACTACAGTGCTGCAGGGTTGAAGGCCGTGGTCCAGCTCCTCTGTTAGGAAGGGTTTGCGAATGGGAAGGGGGTGTGGAGGTTTCGGTGAGTCGAACACTTGGTTTGACACTGCGTCCAGGTTTTGGGGCCCGACCATCTAGTTCTGGAGTAGTTTTGATGGTTGGCATGACATAATTGGTGGGGGTTTTGGCGCCATCTCGCAGAAGGGCCGGTCGAGTTGATCTGCTGAAAAAGTCAGTCATCAGATCCTCTCGACTTCCTGTCTGCACCTAGGAGTGAGACACAGTTAAAAAATGATTAACACGACACTTTTTGCAAAAGACCAATAAATGTAACCCATTATTGCCCAATTCAAAGATTAAAATAGGAAGTGTAAGCTGGGTTCCCCTACGTATTTTGAGTAATGAATTTACAAGTCATTTTCAAGTCACTGTAAATTAGGTAACTTGCATGTGTACAGCAAATGCATTTCTTAAAATTAGCAAAATGTTCCATAAAAAAAAAACAAAAAAACACACTAACAACCATTACTAAAAATCATTATGTAAGCAGACAAACCTGGCTATACCCGTGCAAAATGTGACCTGTGATATCAGGCTCAGTGTGGACACTGGCTGCTATGGTGGAGAGTAATCACAGATTCTCCATGGGAAATCTCTCTCACAGCACTCAGAGGCATAAGCATAAAAAACCGAATTACCAAACAACAACTCACTATGTCAGGATCAAACACCAAGCGTTATTCATTTAGTATCAGAAATACATGTCTTCATTGATGATGACAGATTCTGAAAGATCTCTCTGCTGTTTTCAAACCATTTTCACTGTATAAATTAACCCTATGAGCTTCATGGGTGATAGATGCTGGATATCTGAGAATATTTAACATAACACAAGGCATCATGAATTTAAAAACAGATGTTCTTTTATCACATCTATAGTGTTTTTTTAATATATTCAGGTTTTCAGAGCTACAAAGGCACCAAAAGTGTTCATGTCAGATTTCATCTCAGTATCACTTCAGAGTACAGGTGACAATCAATAGTTAATTTTACATCATTGCCATTTTAGCCCTGCCCTCCTATTCATGCTGCATGTAGTAGGATGCAAGTATATATTAGAGAGATGAACAACACATGCTGGGCCACGTTATAGATGCAAACACAATCTTTGAATTGTCTTTTAACCTTGCATGAACTTATTGAGTCACTCTCCATTTTACAGCTAATTTGTTTTAAAACAAGACACAGTTTGAAGCAGAAAGACAAATTAAAGACAATGCACTACCAACTAGATTTAACAGAAATATTGCAACATTTCAACAGCGTCAGTAACTTTTTTTTACCATGTCACTGTTGTAATGCGCAAAACTGTTGCCCAATCCTAGGAAGGAACTTCCAAGTCTTCAACGCAGCACGTCTATAAAGAAACCTATACAACTCAACCTCAGTAAGACTGAACCCCTGGTAATTTCAACCAACCCATCATTAGACCACAACTACAAAGTTCAACTCGAGTTCAGTTTCATCAACTAACACCTACTCTTGTGAATTTCACCCCAAGGTTCCTAGCAGGAACTCATATTGTAACAATCTCTTGGTCATGCAGGTACATACTCTACAGGAAGACTTATCAGGAAGATAAGATCTTTCCTGTCTAAGCAGGCAACACAACCTACCTACCACAACCTACATCCTACCACATCTGCTAAATGAATAAATGTAAAGTGTTTCAAGAAAAAAAGTGTTTTTTGCAATAGATGCAGAGTTAAATTTATCAGCATGTTACATTTTTTAAACATTAAACAGTCAAACAAGAAAACTAAGAAATCTACTAAAAGGGGCTAACTTACAGTGGGTGGGGACAGTGCATTACTTTCCTGCAAGAATTCCTCCAGGGTAACCATCTCACTGCCAGGGGAGGAGGGCCGATGTGAATGGGGGCGCTGGGAAGAACGTTGAGCATACGGACCATCACAGGGAAGGGTGGAGCTACGGGGAATCGGGGACGACTGACTGAGACACAAGCCTTCATGACTTAGTCCAATGACATCATCACTTGATAGGCTACCAGACCGGCCCTGCAGGCAGTCCAGAGAACCTTGTGGAAGACAGGAAAATCTCAAGACCTGGGCAAGAGGAACTGAAAAATGTACTAAACCACTGTACGCGTCATAACCCTTTTCGACAGTATTGGAAGATCCCACACACATTTACACCTATGCAGTGATGGCTAATAATCTTCCAAAATGTTTATTAATAGTGCTGTTAGTGTAACAGGTAGCACACACACACACCCTTTGAGCTGACAGGGGAATTACTGCTGGAGGTGTTGCGGCTAAATTCTGAAGAAATGGGCCGGTGACCTACGGAGGAAGAAACAAAATGCATTTAACCACACAAAAGAGGCAACTGAGGTTCGAAACCAACCTGTATTGATTCAGTTCATTCTCATACCCGTGTTTCCATGGACACCGATGGCAAAGCCAGCATCTGGGGAAGGATGGCCCAACACTTCGTCGATTAACCCTTCAAACAAAAGTGTTTGTGGTTAGGGTTAGAACCCCTAGCAAGAGTTTCAGAAGTGTGCTTGTGGGTGTTATTCAAGGTGGTGTGTCAGGAGTTTAAGAACATTTACACATTTAACAAGGCATTGCTATGTGACTGCTACAGAGTTTTTAGCATGTTGCTAGGTGTGGTTTTGGGGGGGTTCTTACTGGCCTCAAACACAAGCCATTTCTAGTCCATAGACAAGGCTTGTGTCTCTCCTCAATGTAATTATTTATTCTATTAATTGTTTATTTCATTGCCCAACAGGTGAATCTATTTGACAAAAGTACAAAATGACCAAAAACATCTATTTCATTTGCATAATGCTTGCATCATTCAGATCTTTTAAAATGCTCTCCTAAGAACGTGTCATTACGGGACACAATGGGGCCTCGGGCTACTACAGTCTTCCTGTGGGCTTTCAAAGAACATCTTTGCTTGTTTATGCAGTCAAGAAGATTTTCCAAGTGCTTGAAAATAAACGATGATAAACAACACTGTTCTTTCACTCAAAGTGACTTGGTGAAATGGGTTAAGGGTGTTTTGTCTCAGAGGTAAAATGTCCCTGAGAGGTTCAGTGATGTTTACAATGAAGCTCCCATATGTTCATTGTTGCACATTACACAAAATAAATTTGCTAATGAGGCAATGACTAAACAGAAGTTGAAGAAACTAAAGAAAAACCAAGATATTTTAGTGACAAACAAGTTGGGTTCTATCGACAGCAACTGTGTGCTGGTGATTTCCACAGGCAATGAAATTTATACTCATCTATTAGTTAAAAGTAAAAAAGCATTTACTATGAAAGTGTAAAGGCAAGCTCACCAAAATTAATTTTCACTATAATTATTACAATGTTTGAAAGTATAACCTTAGTAAGGTTTGTAACCCCACTAATAATCCTTAAATGTTTTACAAAACTCCAGAGTTTGCTATAAATTCAAGATAAAAAGAAGTTTAGTCTCCAAACTGAGTGATTGATCAGAAATATGTCTGGCGATGAGTAAGGCATTACTAAATTTACTACTTACTTATGCTGCTTAGTTTGTTGCAGAAGCTTTAAGGTATTATTTATAATTACCCTTTGGTCTGCGGCTTCCTGGCCTTAGACTGGAAGAAGCAGTGAAACCTGATGCATTGTGGGTGTTGCGGCTCAGTGGAGTTGAACAGGTGGCTCCTGGCTCTCTGCCCCTCCACCGGACCAGATCTTCATGTCCGTTTGTGCCCTCATTAACATCTCCAACTGAGCAATAGGCCTCTCTGGGTCTGGACCCTGCGTTGTCGCTCACTTAAAAAAATAATCAAACAGAGCAGGTCAGTGTCTGTGTCTGCAGTGAGGCGTCTGCATCTGCGGTGCGAGCGCTGCTGCTGAGCTCCAGTGATGCTGCGGGCAGCTGTATGGGAGGTGTTAAGGCAAAAGCACAAATGTGTGTTAGCAAAAAGACCAACTTTAGCATGATGCTTGGCAGGCATTCCACACAGTTTAGACGCACAGTTTTGGCAGATGCTTTTATTCAAAGCGACATACAGTACAGTGAATTCAAGCTAGACATTTTATGAGGACGCTTGTTCCCTGAGTCAAACCTATGATATTGGTGTTGCTAGCACCATGTTAAACACCATCCTTCAAGCTCCAGGAAAACATTTGTAATTTGAAAGTTCCAGGGTAAATACAAGTGTAGCCCTCAGTTTTTAAAAAACAAAAACATAATTGTTTACAATAATGCACTTGTATTGAATGTACTGGGCAGCATACATTTTCGGTGTATATTCTGGTGCAATGCCTTGTCAAGTAGACTTCCATCGTAACTGCATTATTATAAACATGATTTTTGTTTGTTTTTACAGACTTAGGGATGTTATTTTCTTTGCTAATGTCACAGTTGCTGTCGATAAGTCTTGCACTGAAGCTAGAACATTCCTGTAAGCTTCACTGCTGTGACCACATCAAAACACCAGCTGAAATGTCTCATGACACTCTGAAGTTGGTGCTCATGACATTTTCTTTATAAAAATCACACATAGTAACTTTCCTACTTACACATAGTAACTTTCCTACACATAGTAATCACATCAACACATATACTTTCCTATATATATATTTATATATATATAAAATGAAAGTAGTGTATGCTAACTGGGCACCAAGGCTCACGTATCCTAACCACTAGCTTACAGCTCTGAATTTACATGATCTGCATTTAACAAACTTTTCACTGTATTTCACATAATCACGTTCTCAAGGTTTTCAGAGCAGCAAAGTACAGATAGTATTGCAAGACAGTTTCAAACCTGAAATTAAAAAAAACTTCACTTCAAGGAAAAAAAAATTACGTCTTATGTTAGAGGTACATGTCTGAGACATTTACCTCTGAGGGCCTTGAGGTTTAACAGACATTAACAAAGAAGACTAACAAGACTATATAAAACCTCCTATGGTGTCTGTTTATTATGAGACATATGGTCACATTGCCTCCTCCAATGTACATTAGTTGCACCACCTCAAGATTCAATATAAAATTAATCTTAGCCACGTGCAGTATCTCTGACTTATCCTGTCTTGTGTGCAAAATGAGAAGGTGTAAGACACAGAATGAGAGATGCAGAAACACACGTGCATTTAAAGATGATGTTAAAGATAAAAAGGGGTCAAAGTTCACAGGGGACATTGTGCATTATAGCTAATCGTGAGATACCATTCTATGGTATCTAAACATACAAGGCGATATATTCAATAAACTGCAGGTCATTTGTGAGCAAGGCAAGCTCAGAAGCAACACAGCACATCACAAAACACGTAGCATAAAGTCTCCATCTTTCAAAGATGACAATCCGATGCCTGCCTGCCTGCCTCCCTCCCTCTTCCTTCCTTCCTTCCTCCTTCTGTCAGTCTTTCAGATATGCATGCACTTCATCTGATTACTATTGACTGGTGGTTTTAACACCAGGGGGGCGTTTAGCGCAACTGCTGTTACACCGTCCCACCTCCAGCTTTAGTCTGTGCTAGCAACATCACACACACACACACACACACACAGCAAAACATTTCTTAAACAGATTTCTCATGTAACTATCTAAATACCTTTAAATAAACTTGAGAAGCGAAACAAGACTTGTATTTAGAGGCTACATCTAAGACTTGTTTTTAGACAACAAAGTTTATTTTTCCCACCCTACCGATAACTGTGTTTTAAAGATACACCTTAGTTAAAAAATAAATGAAAACATTTCTTATGCAGGATGTTTATATATTTTGACTGGAAAACTAGACATCAAATCTGCTTAAGAAAACATTTTTGCAGTGTACACATGCTGAGACATTCTTTATGGCAGGAGAAAGCTGGCTGCATTCGGCTCTTTTAATACACGCTTACTTACTGCAAGGCTGCATTCAGTCCCGCAGGCAGGTCCCAGAGTCCCCAGAGCATTTATTTAGAGTTCAATCTGTGAAAGGTGTGTTGTGTGCGGATCTGTGCCTAGATTGAGTTGCCTACTGTGGTGATTATGGCAATGGGAACATTAATCTCTCTGATCACTTATTGGCTAGTTTGTCCGTGGCCATGCGAGAGATTTCAAGCATAGCTCATTGCATTTGAAAACAACAAACATTAAAAGAATGTAACGGTGTATGGGATAATAAAGATGAGAAAAGCTGTTGTTATGGTGACAGTGATGATTATGGAAATGAGGAGGTGTCAGAAATGGCCAATGTGTGAAAAGGGTTCGCAGGAGGGGCGGGGGATGATGTTGTCAGAGGAGGACCAGAAGCGGAGGCGTTTGGTAATGGATCTTCGAGAGGGAGGAGTCCCCTGAACTTGCATCTTCTCCTGACTTTTGCTCCGGAGGAAGCAGAAACGCTTCCCTGCTGGTGGGGCTGGAGTGTGTGAGGGTTAATGTACAGACAGATACACAGAAAAGGAGAGACACAGGAATCAGTGGAGGAGAAGAAATGATTTAGAGATTAAAAAGGTTACATTTATGATTCATGAAGAATAAAGCCCAAAGCTTCTCTTTGAAGATTATACTGTCCATGCAATATAGAAACTCTTAAAAGTATTATTTGGAAAGCTGAGAAATAACAGCATGAAACTGGAAATTTACTAGATTAGTTCACTAGTGGAGGTCAATAAGAAACAGAGACTAAAGTAACTAAGAACCAAAAATATCTACAGCGCCCCCTAGCGGATAAGACATATAAATACACCAACATTAACGCTAGCTGAGCAAAAAACGTTAGTGTGGAAGTGGGCCTCCTTGTCATAATGCATAGAAATGTAATTAAAAACCCTGGAATAAGGGTTTTAATGTGTTTTCAAAACATGGATGCATGCCAAGGAACCACATCTAAGTATGCTTGAAAATGTGTGAAGAGTATATATCCCATGTACTTGAAAGCATTTCACAATGGAAATGAAGAGCCTAATTAAAGTGAATGACGGACAGTTTATCTTGTCTTTAAAATGTCTGACAATCGTTACACATTCCTCAATGTGTTTTCCCACAGAAATACAAACCGCTTGCGTTGATCACTGTTGCATTTGAATGAGTTTTTGGTAGTAAAACCAAAAGGATAAACATGACCTTGACATAACACTTTTATGGTGACATCACCTGGTCACCCTTCTATAATAAACCACCTTTCGTAGTGTATAAACCACCTGCATTACTACTGTGAATGAGGGCTTGTTTTAGTCCTGTGACATGAGAACTCACCTCGGCCGTTATGTGCAGGTGAGAGTATAGGAGACTGTGCGTGATTCTCCTCTGTTGAGTGACTGTTCATGGAGTCCACGCTAAGCCGTGTCTGTCTGGGAGGTAGAGGCGGAGGGGCACTCTCAGGATAGTCTAAAGATGTGGGGATCTCTGGCAACGGGATGTCCGGGATACTCCGGATCTTGTCCCGCGGGGCCTCCACCCTCTCTCGAGAAGCGTCCTTCTTAGGTTTCATAAATTTTACTATTGCTTTAGCTCCTGCCCAGTGTCGACTCCTGTATGATGAATAAAGATAATAAATGTCAAGAAAACCTGTTAAACTTAAACCGTAGGCGTAAATTTGTGATGAGTCCATTGTTTGATTGTGGCAATCATCTCACTTCTTAGGAGTCGGGTCATAGAACTTGTACTGGTCCATGATCTTCTCCTCCAACTTCTCTTTCTGCCGTCGCAAAGTATTGAGCTTATCACTGCAATGGAAAACACTAACTATTAAGAGGTCAACAGAATGACTGGACTGCTAGTTTCATGGCTGAAAATAACAAGCAATACAAATCACTTCTTCTGTCACACACATGTATTGTTTCTGTTCCTCATGATAGAGTTCCTTGCTCTCCATCGTTCTTTCCAGCAGAGTCTGGTTTTGCTGGCTGAGCATCTGGATCTGACTGAGAAGATGATGGTTTTCCTCCTCCAAGTTTCCTTTCAGACGGTTGAGAAGCTAAATGTAAAGATAGAGAGTTAGCTAGTAACTAGCTTGTAATGCTACTTGGCCATCAGGTGCCAACCATTGGTTTGCTGCATAGGCCAACTTTCCAGGTTTAAGGTGAAGCCTTATTAAGCTGTTTGGTGCTCACCTCACAGTGGTTGTCTAATTTGGTCATGGAGAGGTCCAGGCCCTGATGCTGTTCTTTGAGCTGATCGTAACGCGCCTGCCAGCGGTTGAGCTCCAGCTGGGATTCATTCAGAGATGTCTTCAGATCTTTGGTCTGCACTTGTAGACTGTCATACTCCTGTCTCAGCAGCATGTGCGTCTGTGTCACCCTGGAGGTACGTAAACGCATACAAACATTACAGAATCAAGCTATAAGCTTGATAGTCTGGACATAACACAGATATTAGCATCCTGTATGTAAAACACTAATTATGAGTTACATCAAATATCAGTTACAAAAAAATGCCACAACTCAATCTATGAAAACTAATGGGATTTTTTTAGGGGGAAAGGGTTCTGTACAGACTGTTTGTGAAGTAATTCACAGCTTCTGCATAACAGTAGCTGAAGTGACCAGCAAAACTGCTTGTTATAGTGCAATCTCAGATGGCCCCTGAGTGCACTTTCCAAGGAACTTTGGTTTCACGTGTTAATTTTTAAGCAGAAACAAAACAATGTTAATTTATAGCAAGACTGACAGTTTTAAAAGCTAATACTGAATTTTCAGCTTACTCAGACAAAAGCCTAATAACTGAAAAAATGCTGTAGACAATTATTTTCAATGTAACTACTGGCCAATAACTGGCATGGCCACTAAAATAATGTGTGTATACAGGTCATTCTCAAAAAATTAGCATATTGTGATAAAGTTCATTATTTTCTGTAATGTACTGATAAACATTAGACTTTCACATATTTTAGATTCATTACACACAACTGAAGTAGTTCAAGCCTTTTATTGTTTTAATATTGATGATTTTGGCATACAGCTCATGAAAACCCAAAATTTCTATCTCAAAAAATTAGCACATCATGTAAAGGTTCTTTAAACCAGCTATTAACCTAATCATCTGAATCAACTAATAAACTCTAAACACCTGCAAAAGATTCCTGAGGCTTTTAAAAACTCCATCATTACTCAAAACACACTCCTTCCTGTCCGTGGAATGACGCTAGTCTAACCCATCCAGCAGAGGGCAGCACATATTCACCATAACCATTTAACCTCAGCCTGTATGACGGTTGTAACAGAAATCCAGTGACTCTCTTACCTGTCTATCTCTTCCCTCAGACTGTGGTTCTCCTCAAGGATACGAGTGTTCTTGTGAATTTCCTCTTCCAAAGTCTCCCTCTCTTTGTGTAGTGAGGCCTCAAGTGCCTCCATGGCATCTTTCTGCTTCAGGAGAATCATATACCTGCACACACACACACCCCAAATACAGCAACACTGTTAACACACATTCAGATACATCCTGCAACCCATAGGTTCACACAAGCCATTACTGGTTAAGGCTAATATACTGTAGAGAAAGGCTCTCCAATGGACTAGTTAGAGTAGAAGACATTAGTTTGCCAATAATGAACATGTGGCTAAACACAAGTACGGTGTGTTCAGTTTGTTGTGTTTATGTATCATGTTGTTGATCGATCAGCTAATCATTTCTACATTTTTAATAGTTTTCCCAACCAGTTTCCAGTGAACAAACAACTGCAGGAAAATTTGAAACCTGGGCTCTTTAGATGGTATATAGAACAGACTGCACAGTTATCTCGTACAGCCTTGTTCTCATTCATGTCCAATTAAATATAGTGCCTATTCTAAGACCCACTGGGGATGCAAAAAGCCCTACGGGGGTTGGGGTGAAAAAGGGTCAGAGGGTTTATCTGATTGTTCCAGTGCCAAATTAAGTTTTTGTCTCAACCTTAAAACATCAAAATGTAACCAATTATGTTACAAATGATTTAATAAACAATTTACAAATTAAACATGACATGGAACGCTTACCTGATATAATAGTAATAAGGTGGATAAAAATGTGTTGGTTATTTGTGATAGCAACTTTTGTTGTTAAGATGTTGTTGTCAAATATAACTATTAAGAGGTTACTTTTATTACCAGTGTTAGTTAATTTATGTCATGGGGATCCAAACTTAGGTTTAGGCCACCACAGAACAAATGCTTAGTGTATATCAATGGTGATAATTTAAAGTAAAGTACTTAGGAAACTGAGCTTGTGTGACGTGGAGGGTGGGTTGATGCTGACACAGACGCTGAGGACGGTGGACATTACAGCTGATTGGGTCCCTGACAGCCATCTGCTGAACCCCTCAGCTGCGGCCCCAGGAGACACACTACTGCATTATTCATGAGAGCGAGAGATGAAAGACACGCAGACAGACTACTGAACTAAACTAATGCAAACAGAGCCGTGTTTTTCCTGTCTCTAACAAAAGACACAACTTTCCACATTGCACCATGGAAAAATGAGTGTGACAGGCACGAGAGGATTAGCGTTAGTGCTGCGTGTGTGTGCATTAATATTCACACTCATTAATGCCTAATGCATGTAGATAAAAATAAAGGCAGTCAAATTGAAAACATTTTCCATTGTGACCCACCACTTAAAACCAGTCCTATTCCCAGTGGTGCTTTTTTACTGCCATTAACATTATTATTTACATTATTTATACTGTGACATTGGGCCTTGATGTGTTTGGACGTGCCATTAAATACTAAATATTTGGATATTGTACGAAAAAATTGTTCCATAAATTGTTCATTAACTCAAATAACTTATTTAGCATTTTGTGCAGAAGCAATGACTGAATATTTGCTCTCAAGGCCTGCCTGTGTCTCACAGTGTCTGTTACAGTTTTAAACACACAGGTCATAGTGGCATCTCCATTCAGACCAGACAGATTATTACTGTCACACACCCTCCTCAGACACACAGCCAAAGCAAAATAGAGTTAATAAGCTGCTGTCTCTTGTCAATAAGTCTTTGAATAAATGAGACTTCTAGTATTTGCAATGCCATACAACCATCCGACTCTATTTTTATGATTTGTACAGTGTAAACAAGTGCATAGATCTTTTTTACACCTGACATGCAGGTATTTACTAGATTTATCAATATCTGCTATACACAGCCAGCATACAGCATGGAAGATGACTATTTAACTGATGGGAATACAAGATGCAACACAATGTCACATGACAACAGTGCAGTGGTAGTAGCCACACAGCAGGTAGTAGCCAGTATATTTATATGAAGGAATCAGAGCAATAATATTAAAGCTGGATGGTAACTGCATGAGGCGGTTAGAAAAGAACCGTGTACTGACTCGTTCTCCAGAGCACGATGTTCTTGTTCCAGAGCTCTCTGGCTGCTCTTCAGCGCAGTGTGTTGGGCGATGAGCTGCTCATACTCGGCCGCTTGTCTCTCGTGAACGGCAAGCAGTCGCTCGTGGTCCTGCGTGACGCGGTCGCGGGCGGCACACGCCTCCTCACGCTGTTTCTGAAGAGACTCTGCCTCAGATTCTACAGTCTGCAGCTGGGACTGTAAAGCTCCATACTGAGACATAAGAGATGAGCTTTGTGAGGTTAGTGTTGAGTTTTCCACCTAGACACAAGGAGAAAGAAGCAACAGTTAAAATCTGTCACCTAAAAACTCCATTATATAGTATTAACATAAGGGTTTTCTGTATGGAGTATGACAGTAACAATGGTAAGGTCAGGGCCAAACATATAAGTGTAAAGGAATATTATTTTGGTAGATTTATAAACAACATATTACAACATATTATATAACAGTGTGTTTTCTAGTTATATTATACATAAGGTCATTTGACACTATCATACATTTAACAGATACATGTAAATTCATCTATTTGTCTTCCCTGTTGTATGGGGTCAGAGGTTTCTGCTCTACCTGTAGTTTAGCAGTGTCTTTATGAAGAGCCGTGTTTTGCTCTTGTAGAGATGCTGCCTGTTTCTGCAGAGCTAGTGTTTGCGTGTTCAGCTGTGCATTCTGGGAATCTAACTGCTTTAGTTGCTCCTTCAGAAGATGCTTCTCTGTCTGCAGGGCTGCATTCTGTTGGTAGAGTCACGAAGGCAGGTCACAACACTTATTCTTAATGTAATATTGTTGCATAATAAAGAGCTGGTTGATATAAACATGCTTACGCTCTTCTCAACATCAATTAGTCTGTCTTTCAGTTTAAGTAGTTCTGCTGTTGCCTCTCTCTGCTCTGTCTCCCACTTCTCTTTGTCTGGTCTGATCTGCCCCAAGGTCTGCTGGGAGATCTCAGAGTGGGCCGCTTCTTCCTCTTGCCTTTGCCTGAGGGCCTCCAAATTCTTCTTTACCTTGAAACGATAGCAAAATAGGAGAATCAATGTGACATGACAAGAAAACTGAAGTTAAAGCCCAACAGGTTTCTATATTTCAGGTCAAAGCGGTTTGTGTTTTACTAGCATGTATGGTTGTATCCAAAATCCACAACTAGGTGACAACAGGTCACCATTCCCTCCACTTCCTGTTTTAACATGCGTACAGAGTGAGGATAGCTTGAGGAAGTCTGGACATAAGGAAG
Organism: Yasuhikotakia modesta; assembly: GCA_036877545.1. Classification (NCBI taxonomy): domain Eukaryota; kingdom Metazoa; phylum Chordata; class Actinopteri; order Cypriniformes; family Botiidae; genus Yasuhikotakia; species Yasuhikotakia modesta. The sequence goes on along the minus strand of JBAJNP010000834.1, from coordinate 20,658 downwards.
GAGTTTCATACTGTGGTGAGCTCAGTCCGGAGTTGCTGGTTCAAGTTGCTGCTCTCCTCAAGACGTGACTCCAGACTCTGGATCTTCTCTTCTCTCAGCTCCAGAGTCTTCTTCAGCGCTGACTCAATCTTCGTCTCCAGGATCTTATATTTACTAAAAGGTGAGAAAGCAAAACGTTTGCTAATAATGTTCAAATTAGCCTTGCAGGCTGACCAATCAGAAAGAGGGGCCCAGATTTCGGACTGGAAATTTGTTCTGTTGCATTTTAGCACAATAATTCAAGTGACCTGTATCTGTAAAGTCATTTGTCATTTACTTGGCAGTAAATATAGATTACCAAAACTGCTTCAGGCAAGGGATTCGGTATCATTCATAACAGGAACACAAACCTAATGAGGGCATGGGTCCATACACACATCAAACACTAACTGCAATTACTAATCACAGTGGAATGCGAGTGCTAGTAGCACTTTTCCTCAAGCTTAAAGCTACTGGGGCCAGCAAGTGCTTCACTTTATTGGTTGGTGAGGAATGTTGCCGTTTTCATTAGACCAATAATAAGGTTAAATGTGGGGTTCCAGTAATGAGATTGGCTCTTACACACAGGACTGTAATTAAGTCATCCTGTGGGCTCAACATGAAAGAATTATAAACACAACTACTACATACAGAAAGGTTTCTGACTGCCACTTTAATGCTCTAAAGAGCTCAGGCCAAGTCACTGCATCACACTAAAGTCTACATCAACATGCGCTGTAAGATTATGAACACACCAAAGACAGGAAAGGACTTTTGAACCAAGAAAATCAAACATGCTTAAGATTGTAAGTGTGAAACTTTAGCCAAACAGTTACCCATTACCTATACACTGACCTGTTACACCTAGAGGGCAGCGTCCATAAAACAAACAAGGCAAGTTTTATCTTAAAATAAGTCATAATGGTGTAAAATTTGTCATTAAAGCAGCCACAACAGCTGGTTTAGAATACATAGCCAACACACAGCATAATGACTGTATGTGAAATTTACAAACTATAGTGGAGGGGAGGAAATTTAGTAAATAACTTCAATTTGGGTCTGTTTCTCACACAAAGCTTTCTTATGACATCAGAAGACCTGGAATACAAGACGTCATATAGACTACATTAATTATTATTAATGTTAATGAGATCTTTAAATGCAATCTTTGAAGATCGACAGCATCATATTCCATTCACTCTGATTGTTTCAAAAAATGTGTTTTGTGGAAGAAGTATCACGGTCACTCACTTGTCCTCACAACTGTGCTCTTCTTGTAGAAGTTTCTCTCGGTTTAGGCCGATCTTCTCCAACTCGTGGCTCAACTTCTCCAGTTCATTACATTGCTGCTGAACCCTTAACTTCTCATTCACCAACTCCTGTGCACCAAACCACATCAAGCCAGCATTTATATTCCAGTAAATGAAGCTCAGAGTTCCTTATCGATTGTAACACACTACATGCCTTACCTCTCTAAGCATGACCAGAGTCTTCTTATCTATGGTGGCCTGTTTCTGCAGGTCTTTGTTATCTCTCTCCAGCTCTTTGACTCTTCCAGCTGCCTCTTTGAAGCGGATCAGTTCTTTATTAAGAGCCGTGCTCTCTTTCTCCATGCTGGTCAATCTGAGGCAGTTCTCTTCCAGAGATGCCTCCTTTACCTCCAACTGATTCCTCAACCAACGTGTCTCCTTCTCCAACTGCTTCCTCTCCTTCTCCACCTGGCCCAGTTCCTGCTCCATTCCTCTCTTCTCTTTCTCCACAGCCTCAGCTTGTGTCACCACCTGCCTTAACCCATCCAGCTCTCGCTTCATATCATTCATCTCTGCTTCATTCTGCCTCAGCTCACCCTCCAGACTCTGAATCTTTGTGGTGCTGTTGTCCAGTGACTGCTGGAGCCTTTGATTTTCCTGGCTCAGGGTGGTGCAGCTCTTCTCCAACCTTTCGCTCCTTTTGGCCTGGGAACGAAGCTTCTCCAGGGTGCGATTCATCTCCTCATGTTCCCGCTCCAGCTCAGAATGTTCCTGCTGCAGCTGAGTCAGGCGAGCAGCAGCTGGCCGCAGTGTCTCCAATGCTCGCCGTTGCTCCAGGTTCTCGTCCTCAAGCAGCTGATGGTCTTTCTCCAAAACAGCCAGTCTCAGGCTGGCATTCTGGGCCGTGTCAGCCAACTTCTTCAGTCGACGGTTGTCTTGCTCTAGAGTAGCGTTCTCACGTTCCAGGGCCTCTGCGCGTTCGCTGCCGATCTTTAATGATGCGGTTTCTCGCTGTAGCTGCTCACGGACTCGCTCCAGACGTGCCACCTCCCTCTCCAACTCCTCACAGCGCTCTCCTCGTTCACGGAGGGACTCCAGCTCTTTCGTGGCCTGTCGTTTCTCGGCTTCCAGGCGAGCCAGTTTACCACCTGTTTCTAAAATGGTCTGATGGAGAACGCGGTTCTCCGTCTCCACCTCCCTCACACGAGCCTCGCTGTTCACCTGAGCACGTTTCCGGAGGGAGCTCACCGCCTGAGTCAGGTGCTCCTTTTCTTGCTCCAGCTCTGAGATCTAGCATACAGGTAGTACAGGTATTTCATATTGATAACACAAGGCCACAATAAATTCCCAATTAGAAAACAGACTAGTCAGTACAGAAATGTCTAGAAAGTATTTGAGCATCCTGTATGTTCCCTTTATGCTACATCAAGTCATTACCTTTGATTCTTGCAACATACAAGTTTTTGTTTACAATTCCAGTGTATATAGTAGACAATAAACAGCTCAAGCAACAGCTCAAGCAACAATTATTATAACTGAATGATATTAGGCCGAACATGTTCACCTGGTTGTCTTTGTCTGCCTGCAGCGTTTGCAGAGATTTCTCCAGCCTCTGTTTCTCTTTTAGCAGCTCTTCTCCCAGGTTCTCCATATCCTGAGTTGTTTGTTTCTCCTGGTCTAACTTGGACTGCAGACGCTCCAGCTGAAACACACAAACACAGAATGTTTAGCATTTCAGCTCTCAGCAAACGGCCCAATGAGATAAAGAGGCAAGTTGTACCTTCTTGCTGAGGCTCTGGTTCTCTCTCTCCAGCTCCTGTGCATGCAGCTGTCCCTCCTCCATGTTGAGGGAGGCCTCCCTTAGCTCCTCAATGGTACTCTGAAGACACTGGTTCTCCTTCTCCAACTTTAACAGGCGACTGGATGCCGACTCATTCAGCTCAAACTTGAAAGACTTGCAAGCTAAAGCATGGATGACAAAAAGAAGTTGTAATAAAATGATGACAACTTTGATGTACTTACTTCTATCCCACTTTAACATGCAAAGACTGCTGTTTTCCAAGCCATTTATCTGTTTATTTCTCTTGAAGGTGTGAACACAGCTGCATCAAAACTTTAAGGATAACATCAACAATAATATCATACAACATTAGATAACATGACAAACACTGACTTAACAACTGTTGTGCACATCTAATCTACTATAAATTCCACAAACATAATCTTTTGTTTTTCTCTAGAATGGGCTATTTAAAATCCCATTACAAATGTTTTGTGTATCCAAGTAGGTGTGTGTGTGTGTGTGTGTGTGTGTGTGTGTGTGTGTGTGTGTGTAGTACAAATACAAAGCATTCCTGGGTAATGAATGTTAAGCAGGTAGATGCTGAGTCACTCATTTGTTGCCTTCGTAACAATGTGTAAACACACCTAACTGCTTACAGATTGAGGGTATGGATAATACAGGAAGCAAGTTTATAAATAAAGCCATAAATATATTAGCCTTCCAAATCTTTATTTATAAACCAGCAAATACATTTGCACCAAAAGCACCATAAGAACGTAAATCCCACAAGCCCTTGAGAGCTTTGCATTAGAGAAACAACAAGGATTTTTTAGTGGCACGTTTAGATCATTTGCATTGGGATGAAAAACAATTGACCAACAGAAAATGGGTCACCAGCACCTGCCCCAGATTTTTCTTGTGATCCTTTGCGTTTGGGTTTAAAGTACAAGTACTAAGGCCTGGCATTAATTCTATGTTCAGAAGCAAACATCATGTTTCAAAGAGTTTCAGACTGATATATGAGAGCACTATGAGGAACTCACCCTCATTGACCTCATTGTTCTTGGCCAGTTGCTCCAGTTCCCAGCCAAGGTGAGCAGACTCATTCATGCTCTGTTTCTGAGAGATCTCCAACAACATGTTCTCCTCTAACAACTCCTCCAGACGTTTCTTATCGCTGTCCCTGTCCTGAGATAAACAATAAGCATAAATATTATACACTAAAATTTGCATATGCACTGCACATTTTGATGAAAATATGAGTGATTACATTACTAGGTGGTTGCTATGGTGTTTCTATGTGGTTGCAAGATCACTGCTAAGCAGTTGCTGTGGTGATTTTTTTAGGGTGTTGCTAAGCAGTTGCTTGGGTGGTTTAAATGGTTACTGGGTGTTGTTACAGCGATATTTAGTTTGGTTTTAGTTTTATTATTTTTTGTGCTGATTTATGTTGTCTAGTTAACTAGTTGTGCATCACAAATGATCTTTTTGACCCTATGAATCAAAATCAGTTTGAATCACAAGGTCATGCGCGTCACCAAAACAATTCCCCAAGACACTCACAATCTCCATATCGTGCAATTTGGAGCGTAGCTGTAGGTTCTCTTTCTCCAGCTCGTGTAATTTGTCACAGCGCCCCCTGGCTGCAGTCAGCTGCCCCTCCAACATAGATTTTGTCTCCAGTAGAGTTATATTGTCCTCTCTTATTTCCTGCAAGCCAAAGACAGACAACAGTGAAAGACAAAGAGAGCCAGATTAAAGGAACAGCTCAGGAGGGATAAAGAGGATGAAGACCGCAGACTGAGAGTCAGGGGCCTGTGTGTGACAGCTCAGGGCCTCGGCGGACACCTGCGCTGTTAAATCTGAGAAATAAAAGCAGCGGGGCCCCCAGCAGGCAGCGGAACGTCAGCCGCCACACAGTAACCAATCCCTGCTGGAAACACTGTATTACAATGGTAATGCAATACAGGTAGAAGTGCCGTACCTCTATACGGGTTTTGTAGAAGTGCACATCATTTAGTCTCTCTTTGCAGCGAGTCAGTTCGGTTTCTAGTCTGTCCACTTTTCCAGCACGTTCCCTCAGAGCATCGACCTCATCGCGGTACATCCGCCCTGAGCGTGCCTCAGTCACCAACTGCACATTCTACTCACACACAAAATCAATCAATGATAGTAATGGGTCGCTTGTGAAGCGAAACATTGATAAAATATTTTAGTGGTGCAACAAGTCTGAAAAATTAAGTTTAAGGCATGTCACCTCCTGCTTTAGTTTCTGAATATCTGCATCCAGGTGCTCAATCTCGTTCTTGGCATCTATCAACTGTTCGGTCTTCTCCTCTCTGTGAATTACATACACAGTACAGGCAAGTGTCACTGAGGACGTGGTTTGGTCAGGTCCAAAGAGAAGGAAAGTCTTGTTCTCTAGGTACATTTTCACTGCATTTCGTTGCCCTGTACTTGTACATGTGTAATGTCAAAAAAAGTGTAAAAAAAAGTGTAAAAAAATTGAATGTCAGAATGCACCAGATTGAGAACATCAGCTCATTAGGACACAGGTTTATGAGCTAAAATTAATGTATGTCAGATAAGAGAGACATAAAATGAGCAGCGCTGTGGTTCCCCACAACCAGAATTGAAAACCACTGCCCTAAACACCCTTTTTCACTTTCACTTTTTTGGTAACACAGGGAACTGACTGATAACACTTTGCAGCAATATTATCTGCGCTAATGACTGATCAGGCATCCCAGAATGCCCTGCAATGAGCTCAGTGAAAATTGCCATCTAATATGGTAAAGAAAGTTAAGGGACATTGGTTAGGTTGCTGTAGTGAACTGTAGTGAGGTAACTCACTATAATTTGGAACAGAGCTCTAGAAATTCGGCAGGCTGAACACACTCACAGTTCTTGGCGGGAGCGCCGTAATTTGGCCTTTGTGTCAGCCAGCTCCACAGCTAAATGCTGCCGGTCTTCTTTGGACAGCAGGGTGACAGGGGACAGGGACATGCCTTCAGGGCTGGGGAAGCCCAAGAGAGAGGAAGGTTGCTGGGACTGGAGATAATCCCTCTCCTGGGTCAGTTCTATGATCACCTGAGGACACACAATAGACCTATCAACATCTCATCATTGACAATCAATGTCTTGTGGGGTTTAATGTTAACTTACCTCAGCTGACTCATCTCGCTCATCAATGAGTTTCCGTAGGTGAAAGGCCATTGTGCGAGACAGAGGGTCCAGCTGATCAGTGGGCATCTCCTCTGCTTCCAGCCACTGAAGATCCAGAACGTTCTCCTGATTGTGGGTGACCTGTTATCAGGGATAGAGCGATAATGAGCCTCACACACAAGCTCCATCTGCATATGTATTTGGGAAATGATGACTTCAAGCCATTTTGAAGGAAGCTCACTTCTTGAATATGGGTCACTATGGCAGCCTGTGTCTCAATATCTAACAGCTTGATCTTCTCGATAATTTCTTCTTTGCGGTCACACTGTTAAGTAAAAGGGAGGGAGATAAAAAGAGGAAGAAAGGAAGGATTAAAAACAGAAAGGTTAAAAAACAACTAGCTTGTGTTTATGTAAAAGCAGCATTGCACAAGAATTCATGAGTATGGCAAGAAGATTAGTCACCGGCACAGATAAAAGAACTGGAATTAATCTTTGCCTTAGATAAAGAAATGCATGGGATACTTTCAAATAGGATAAAGAGCGACTCGTGACTGGAACACTGTGTTGGAGGAAGTTATGGTGCGGGATTAGACCAAGAGAATCAAAAAGCAAATTAGCAGGCAAATGTTATGCTGTCAAGTTTAAGGCTGTAAATCAATTGGGAGCTGTTTATTATTCATTCTTAAAACAGGCAAAAACAGCCAAAGGGGCTAAATGAGTGAAAGTGAGGCAGGAGAGGACCAATCCTCAGGAAAAGGTGGAGATACCAAAACATTTAATCTTTCAAGCAATCTATCACAATTATCTCTGCTGGTTTATCTGGGATATGTCTGAATAGATTCCCCATTGTTTGCAGTATAATCAGCCCGTGTTAGTTTTACTCTGGAAAAGCAAAGGCATGCCTGAACAAGGTGATGTGGATGTGATTTTCCCATTATAGGTGTCAAAATGTTATTCAAGCCGCTTACCTGCACAGCACAGCCCAGTATGAGCAGCAGCAATCTCTTCAACTCCTCCATACTTTTACCTGAGAGAATGACAGTCATGGGCCAGATATTAAAACAAGAACAATTATTTCACCTCTAAACAGGTAATGAATACAATGAATAGTCACAAAATGAGCTGAGTAATGGCTGTCATTAAATCACTTTCATGTTGGCAGGTTTAGGGTTCAAAGTGTGAAATTGCTAAACACTTTTTCCCTTGTTTTTCAACTACTGAAAAGAAAATTAGTTTTATTCATATTTTTAAATAACCAATTAGTAATATATTGTGAATGTGGTCGGGTTTGTTCACTATGTCAAAAAATGTTCTTTAGTTGTGAAGAGGTTTTCAATATAGCAACACTTCATGTGCCTCGTTGCTAAAGTGGTTTACAGTAGAAGCAGTAACTGTTAAACCATGGTCTTTAGGTGAAAACTACAGCTACTGTGGTAAATTTCTTTCAAGTTTTATTTAAGGAGAACCCCACAGCTATGTAGGAGTGCAACTTCTTTCCCTAACCATTAAATTATTCAAATTTTGACCATAAATATCACAGTGCTTTAATGCTATTATACAGTTTAAACCTCACCCCTTTATAAAAACACAAACCCTGTGACTTTCTGAAAGATTTATGTGTGTGTGTGTGTTTGTGTGAGGCAGTCATGGACTAATAAATACTCTGGAGAGAATGAGGTGGGTGTGGGGGTGTCATCGCCATGGTGACCATTTGTTGCTCAAAGCTACCCCACCCTAGAATGAACCCCATTAAGCAGAACAAGAAGATGCATCTCTATAGGGAAATGGCTCTATGGTAGATTACAACCACAGCTTAAAGAACAAATACACAAACATTAAAATAAATAAAAACATGCCTGTACTTTTGGTACATTTACTTTTTTAAAGCATTTGACAGGCATGTTTTTCCCAAGAAACGTACATTTCTTTATTGTTTTAAATTGATATCTATGAAAACAAATGACCAGCATACTTGATGGATTTTTGATAATCTACAGTATACTACAGGCAGACAATGACAATAATCAACACTCATAAGGGTTATTTCTGTATATGCAAAACCATTATGTGGTGTCCTATAGACAGGAAGGATATCAACCTGCAGATGGAATCACACCGCCTTATAACAAAGGCTTCCTGTACAGTTCTGTTCAACCATCTACAAACTTTACTGCTGTTTGCATGTGAGGGTCTGTATCACTATTATGACATCAACTTGAATTTGAAACTTAAGATAAAAAGAATAAACTTTCAGAATAGTAAAAAAACAACAACCCAATCACCATATACCACTAATTAAAACAGTTTACATCAGTCAGACCATTAAGCCAATATCTGGCAATTTTGGGATCAAATATACATCTCCTTTCCAATTAAACATTTCTACAACTATACATATAAATAAAAGTTTACAGGTGCCCTTTGCTTTTTATCCTGGGCTTGTTCACCATCAAAGTTTTGTTTGCTTAAAAAAAAAAAAAAAAACTTTCCAACTATGTGATGACAAAAACAAATCTGTCAACTACTGTCTGCAACAGTTGCAAGCCTTTAAACAACACAGGATATACAGACCCAACCAGATATCACAAATTACCACACCTCAGCCAACATACAGCAAATAATGCATTTAAACTTCCTCAGACATGTTTGACCCTACATACTCTGTCAACAGCGTGACCCACAAGCCATGCTCAGCTTGGGTTTGGTCCCAAGAAGTTTCCTTTGGCCTTTTTGCCTTCCTCCTGCCATTACAAGGTCCATAGCACACGCTTCCTTCCCCACAGGGCCAGAGCCCTGTCCACACTCCCCATATCAGCAGGAGAGAGAGTTTATGAAGGCTGGGCTGTGTGTGAGGTGGTGAATGAAAAAGTTTGTTCAGCAGGGTGTAATGTACTGCATGTTCTGTTCAGGCCTTACTAAAAGGTTGAACTTTGCAAGTATTAGTAATTAGTAAAGACGACCTAGATAAACCAACAAAAGTCAGTGGGAGGCCGGTGATGCAATATAACATCACTATCACAATAATACTGTAATTCTTTGTGTAATGTATTCACAAATGTGAATGTGATGCTTTAACACTTTGGGTCAAGTTTATTTTGGGACCCAAATTTTATCATGAGGTAAAAACATAATATATCAGAATGCTAAAATACACATAGTGTTCCTCCATTCTAACAGTTATTTATAATGATATGAATAATAAGCAGTACCTGATAAAGGGTCCCTGGCGATGGTCAGAACATTGGGCAGGTTCATGAGAATGAGCTGCTGAAGATGTTCCTGAGGACAGAAGAGACACATTCTCATTGTAAACAGACAGACATGGAACTTTCACACCTGAAGCATGTGAGGGGTCAAGCAGGGTGATTTAAGCTGGCAACCAGCCTCACAAAAGAATACTTGGGCTGAGAACCTGAAACAGGGTCAGTGGTAACGTGGGAACAGGAAACTGCTACCTACCAACAGACAAGCAGGAAATCTAACTGGAAATGGGAAACATTAGCAGCCCCAGACAGGGCAAGTTTCGGGTGGGAACATTTACATTCCAGCAAACCACCAATATATGAGCTAGGCAAGTGTTTCTCAACCTCACCACAGTGCCACCAGTACAGCACAAGTACCAAATATATAAAGCCATATTAATTTAAGAACCACTGTGGCTATATTTCATAAATGAGAAGAAAAACTATTAAAGAATTCAGTAATGTGTATGTATGTGTGAGGGAACATTTATGAACATGTGCTGATAAACTAGACACAATCTAGACACAATGGCCTCCAGGGCAACAAAGCTCAGCAAAGTACACAAGACAAGACCAGACAGGTTCAATTGACCAAAACACTTCATCAAAACCCACTTAGATCAATTTAACTGTTTGTGTGCCACTGACATAATGTTTTGAGCTTTAAATTACTTCATGAAGTCAATGAGTGGCCATACCCCACATTTTTTTTTATTTGTTTCACTCAGACATGTCAAATATGAGTTGGGAATTGCAAAAAATGTATTATCTGTTTGCCTTGCACAGTAGTTGCAACAAATGGGACCATGTTGTAAGCAGATGTGTGGATAACCACTCACCAGGGTGCATGGCCAACGCAGACGGCTAATGAGAAAGCGTGGTATTCCCCATGACATCATCAAACCCAGACCCCATGCTGACAACTTCATCTCTTTCTTGGAGAAGTGACTCCCAGGGGAGGACTTTAAGTCTAGAGGCCTGTGGAGAGACGACTCTCATCTAGTATAATGGAGCCGCCCAGCTGAGGCTGGGGCCAGACCACACTGCCTTTGTCAAAACAGAGGCCTGCTAGCATTCCAATCTTTACTGCCGCGCTGCTCAAACACTCTCAGTTAAAAAGCAGTTCTCAAAGCACCAACAAAAGTAACAAACCGAAACTTCCCTCTGATCTACAAGTTTGACCATATGCATGTGTTGCCTTTGCCAAAGAGAGGCTTTCACCAAAATGATCATTTATTGTGTTCTTCAACAGTCATTCAGCTTATGTTTGGCCATTTTGAGATTATCAGTATTGGGTAATCAGCATATACCTTTAGTGGTTTTACCCAGGCTCAGTTATATATATTTTAAGTGTAATTATTTATATTTGTAGTTTATATAGTCTGTAACTCATCCTCATGTTATTAGGTTAAAACTTCAAATTTGCCATGTGTCCACTTGTCAGGCAACATACAAAAACTATTTTGCTCACCATTACTAATGTTAAACCTGGCACAATTCATGACACACACCAAGTTTAAAAGCAAAACAGATATGGCAAGAAACAAGATTTTAGTTTTTGACTTTTTTTTCATAAAGCTGATTTTACCTAGCAAGACCAGCATTTTTTGTTTGCCCTGAAGCAACAATCTTGTCAAAGTAATTACGCTTTAATAGTAACTACCTCTAACCACAAACTACTCCTTAAACAAGAGGAAAACTGATATAAAGTGTACAAACCACCATCTGAAATCCAAGTTTTACCATAACATTAGCAGTAAACCTAACTGTATTGACTATAAGAAATGAATGAGGCCTGTGGAACTCAAACTCAGGCTCAGCAGCTGTTGTATGACTTTAGAAGACATGAAATATCAAGCTCAGGATATTTGGACCACTTATAATGGTGCATATAAGATGCTTTTGTCTCAGATGCTTACTTGTCCACACTATTCAAAAATTCAGATTTAATACACATGAGTACATAGTTCTGTATTTTCAGGATCACTCATGTGAGACCAAGTTTGAGTTTTCTATGCACAAGGGAACTTAGGCAAAGCTTTCTGGGAAACGTATTAAAAGCGATTGGAACTGACAGTCACTCTGGTGGGTATAATTACCTAAAAGTGCACGTTTCAACAAGACAGAAACCTCTTTACACTGTGTGATTTGACAGCTGCAGTGCAATGGGGTGTATTGTAATGTCACATTAAACATTCTCTGCATAAACGCCTCATTCTTTAATTGCCACATAACTTGATCACTCAAAATTCAAGCGGCTAATTACTAGATTTAAGCCATATGCGAGATGCTTGTTTGTGTCAGCACTAGTATCGCATTTCAACTAACAGCTGAAGATGGAAGGCAGATCGGTTAACGCTTCATTCTTGGCAGTGGAAAGTTAAGGCACCTAAACAATTTCTGATGCATGAAAACTTAAGAAACTTTTGCAAATACATACAGCAAAACTGTAAATGAAATATCACAATAGTCATTACAGCACACAGTTATAAGACACTGACCTGGGATCTGAAATTGCACAGTTACTGTAAATGACCTGCCTGAATTATACACACAAAGTAAATTATTGATGGCCATGTATCCATATCTTGCTGTTAATGATACTTAAGGACTAAACTATAATAGCTCCCTGCCAAACCACCTTAAATGTGTTTATAAACGATGGAAAAATCATAAAACAAAGTTGAGTCATTTCATGAATAAAACCACCAAGTCTTTGACTTCATACTACGAAAAGTATTGCCTAAATGCCCTCCACTAAACACTGTTATTTTGTGAAGCAGGATAACCCCAGTCAGGTGCCTTATATTTCTTCCACCACTGAAACATCCACTAATAATGATGAACTGGCGTATCCCTCCATTAAATGATGCAACTAGTCAGTGAATATCGGAAAGTTTTACAGAAACATTCCTGATCTCATTTCCTCAATTGCTGTATGGAACAATGTCTGACCTGTAAAGTAGGACAGCAGCGCTTGTGTTATTTGAACCTTTGGCTCCAGGGTTGTTTTTTTACTAAGGTGGGCACTGGTATCTGCCCAACCCCTGCTGGTTATGGGCCAGTGCAGTCAACTCAACACACAATCTGTATATTGGGCAGTGGGAGTTGATATCCAGAACATTTGAATCACAAATTCTAAAGTGTATCAAATTAAAACTGACAAAATCTCTTTATCTGAAAAACAATAGCTGAAGATGATGGACTAGGGTGAAGTTGGAGGCTGTGGGGGTGGGGCTGAAGCTGTGGGACCCCTCTCCTGTAGTTCTGATCAATGAGACTGCAGCGATGGAGCTTCTCCAACTCAACCCTGTGGAGAACCAGCTCTGTGAGCTCCTGAGAACATCGAGCTTCATCAACAGATGCTATGAAGGTCTAATCCTGTTATTTATCCTGTTTAATCCTGTTATTTGAAAAATCTTCAAATTCCAAAGTAAACATTTGAAGAGATGGGTAGAAATTCAAAACAAACTGAGCGGATGCGAGCTTCTCACATTGGAAGCATGACTAGAATAGCTCGGGTTCCGGTGAATAGAATATAAGTAACAGAAATAATCTGTGTTATTGTGTTCCATTGTGAGACTGCAGCCATCCCAGATACAGGAATGAGGAAACTCAAAAATACTTCACACGAGAAACCGGAGAATCTTTGGAACGGTTTCTGGATAACAAACAAACTCATACAGAAGTTGCAGTATTTAAACAGTACTGTTTACACCAACTGCTTGCATGCTAAAGCCATTCTACTAGACAAACACTACAAAGCATTAACTTAATGTTCCAAAACATGATTTTCACCATGTGAACACTGATAAGCCAAATACTCAAACCTCAGAATGTGTAAACAGTGATAAGTTCACTTGTGTCTTTTGAATTGAATTAAGAATATCAAGTGGTGTTCAGATAAAAGAAAATAAGTGGAAGATACATTCATGTTACAGCTCTCATCAGTAGAAGGTAGAATATGAGTGACAGAAATCCATTTAGGTCAAAAACATTGAGAATTGTAAAGAATTCCTGTGATTCTAGTCCAATATCTGTTGCCTTTGTAGTCTTTAAGCTAAACTGTTGTCTGGCCAACTGAAAATAAACTTTAAATAATCTAAAACATTTCTAATAGACTGTTTGCTTTTTGTCTGGCTTTAGACAAGGTTGACACAGAAGAGAGAGTAGTAGTTTTAAGAAATATGTTACCATGTTTCTGTGTGTATGTGCATCTCTACAATTCTTTGCAGTCATAAACATTTTAGTGCGTCACATGCTTCACTAGCTCTATGACCAATCAATGGTCAGGGCCATGATGGCCCTTTCTGACTAGGCCTGCCGTGTTACTGTGACCTATACTGGAGCCCTGCCTGAGGGTTCTTTGCTGATATTCAATGGAGAAACTCAAATTATCAATATGTTTCACCAGACCAGGTCATATCAGATGTTGCCTCCAGGGCTGTTATTATGATTTGCACCTTCTGAGATATGCATAAACAGGTATAGACTATTTCAGAGGTCAACTTTGTGGCCCCATTTATTTCTCTACTTGTTCTCTACTCGCTTATTTCTCTACTCGGTGACCCACTGTTCTATATTCACTTGAGGACCAAATTCTATATTCACTCATGTGGAAAAAACCACATGCTGACTGCAGCTCTTCAACATACACACACGGTTGCCAGATTCAAAATAAACCCTCCCACAGAGCCGCTGTCAAAACACTGCAGCGTTCCAGCCAAAAATGCTGTTTCATGTTGTCAAAATTGCATGTTTTCAAAAGCTTTAAAAATACTATCCATGTTACTCTTCGGTATAGCCAAGAGAAAGTGCTTTATAACCAAGCAAAAATAAATTATGCCCCCAGCTGCTATATTAAACTTTTTGCTCCATTTATTTACAGTCATTTCAAATATAACTGAAAATGTGTTTATTAAAATATTGCCAAGACAAACGTACTGAAGACGTGCATTCTACAACAGTCAAGTACTATATCCAATTAATTAACTCTTTTCCTAGCCTGTTAAAAAAAACAGCTGAAAACTTAAATAGCAGTAACACACCTTTCCCTATTAAGCTACATATTTTGTGGTATGTCAAAAATTATGAGTTACATCCTTGGGGGCATCTGTTCAGAAGAGATTACAAAAGAATTCAGCTCAAATCTTTCACACCCTGGACTGCACCTCAGGACTCATTTTCTGAACACCTGCCAGGCATGCAGACAGTTTCCTATCTTATTTTGTTTCTGTAAAATATGCAATTTGAGTCTCTATTCAAAGTTCTATTGGCAGTATGGAGTTATGAATGCACCAGGAAACCACATAAAGACAGAGACGTCAAACAGTGTCTAAACATAGGACAGAATACCTGCCACCAACAACTAAATCCGTGTACAAAAGCCCAGGTGAGCACTGCTACCATGTGACATCGGTCACAGGGCACATCACCACTTCCTGACACTAAAGATGTTCCACAGAGCACGAAAACAGCAGTGTATCACGCATACTTTAGGTAAGGGAGGGCTGTTTAATCTCATAATATTGTATTAATATTATTCTTATGGCAGAAATACATTCTTTGTTTAGCAAAAACCATTTAGAAAAGGTCTCTGAGAAAGTAAAATGAATAGCAGCATTAGAGAATATAAGAACATAACTAGTGCAGACAATTCTTCATACCTATATAGTGAACTGTATCTCTGCTAATTCCTCAATTTAGAATTCATGAAGTATTTAGCCATTTAAATAAAAAAACATGGTATTTCCAGGCTTAAACCCAAATTTCAGCATGCAGGTGGCTTAGAAAGGGAAACATAATTACTCCTCTAGTCTCTATACAGGCTTTCACCTCCATTGACTCAACAGCAGAGACAGAAGGGAAAGAAAAAGAGACATTCCAGACTCCTTGGTAACTCTCATTGACCTAAAGAGCCATAACACCACGCTTTCCCCTAATTCTCCATTAAATAGAAGCAGTCTAGTGAAACCTGCTCCACCCCCCACTCCTGTCCCATTACACTGAGGTGAAGTGACCACCACAGCAGTGTAGATGTTTGGATGCCAGCACCTCTGTCTCTAAATAGGTTGAAACATCAACAATACCCAGCAAAGAAAGACTTCTGGAGTCTTCCAGAAGGCTTCAATCATGACCCTTTGACAAGCTTGATCTTTGACCAGAGGCCCACACAAGACACATGCTACATGCGTCACATTTAGAAGTGACAGATGTTTGTCAAAGACAGGGTTTGACCACTGAAGACTACAGCTGCCCCATATGGTAACTAATGAATAGAGAAAACTTTAGGCTGGACTTATCTGAAGCTAAAACAAAGAGCAGACCCGACCCGACCCGATTTATGTTACAAGCCTTTTATTATTGTGGATTAAAGTAATGCTCAGTCTATATGACACAACATGACATGATGTGTGTAATTGCTAATTGCTGTGATTTGCATACTGTCAACGAAGAATGAGCCTTGCATAAAGTAAAATAATCATTAGCCAGTTTATGGAGCAACAGACAATTTTCCCATCATTCTTTGTGATGGCAGAAAATGAATTACAATAACAGTCCAAAAAAGCTTCCTTTGTTGGAAGATGGAAAAGTAAGAAAGAAACATGTCCAACATTTTTTTCATAGATCATAATTATGACTAAGAACTGTACAAAAACACCTGAATAAGGCAACGTTAGCCTGACAGTCAAAGAAAGATTTTTTTTGCTCTTTAAATGTGTACCTAAGCTATATTACATTAGACTAAACAAGGTAGCTGCAGGTGAAATTTACCTCAAGATTGTAAAGTTACCTCAGTACGTTTTTTTCTGAGCCTGATCTCAGTTCAACTGAGTTGCAACATACATGCACTCCCTAAACACAAGAAAATGTGTTGCTTCATCATTTGCTATCATCTACCAGACTGGGACTTAAGTAACTTATCCATCCTTTTGATCTGTCAATACATAGTAGCAAAAACTAGGGTGGTAAAAAGGGTACTTTTGAAGACTTTGTTTTTGGTGTTTCCAATGGCAGCCAGTCTCAGAGGGTTTCCTGTGTTCAGGGCTGCCTTTTAAGGGTAATAAACCTGACAGATTTTGTGTACAGTTTCTCGTGTGTGTGCAGATCTTAGTGTATGAAGAATGAGTCAGCCATCGTAAGACTGAGCCAAAGGAGGTGAAACACCTAACATCTGAAGTGAGGCAAGTCATGCAAGGAAACAGAACTTAAAGAGAGCCCCTGCCTCTAGGTGTACAGTATACAGTGCAGTTACATAGCAAGAAGAAACTGTACACCTCTGGGAATGGCCATTACATCTCCACTGGGCAAGCAAACAGAAGAACAAAGAGCTGGCAGCGTAGCTCAAAGACACCTCCCTTCTTTCAGAACCACTGTAAAGAGAAACCATGAAAACTGGCAAGTGCGTGAGGAAAGCCGTTTTAGGGCTTATGGCTGTCCTCGTTTACAGAACCTGCGTGAGGGTTGTTCACAAATTCTACGAACGGGTCTTCACCACATCCTTAGAGACAGTCTGCAATCTTTGATGCTGTCAGCAAATGATGTCAAACCGAGCAGACTGAAACAAATATTGCCAATGAGGAGGGGTTTTTGCTGTTATACTATTGCATGTGCATCTGAGGAATGCAGCAAACAGCAGATCAGCAGGGGGTGTCCAGACTGTCAATCTTGGTAAAATGGATGAGTATGAAAGCAGCCCTACAACCAGGCACAAACATACAGAAAGTTGACACGTTGCTCAAACAAACTTGTAGTCTCACAACCAAACTTGTGCGCAACTTCAAATAAATGCGAGTACAATCATTAACAGACACTGAAACAAACCAGAACTGGTTGTCCAGGTTGTCCTAACATGATGGTGGTGTTGTTGTGGCCAATGTGGTTCATTTTGCACGGCCCCTGTGTGGAGCAAGGGCCCAGAATGGCTGAGTATCTCATATTCCAGTGCTGAGAGGAGTCATCTTACAGTGGCACATGCTCACTACGACTTGCTTTCCAGACAATAGGCAGGGAGGAACCAAACACACTATCCCTCCCCTCCCCCAGAGAGCTATTGTTCCAACTGTCGGTTGCCCTGATCGCCAGGCTGGGACGCTTTCTAGTGAGTCGTTTTAGAGTCTAGAATCTAATTGGGTGAGAGGAGATCAGACAGTGTGTGGCAGAGATGCAGAGAGAGAGATGCCTGGATGATGAAATGGACTGCTGTGGGATCCCGACCTACAGACACAGCGCGCCTGACTGGAGTACTATATATACCCAATTCCTTAATGAAACCAGGACATAGCTGATCTGTGTAGATTAAACCACCCAATGTGAGACAGGCTTAAAGCTAAATCTAGGTTAAGCTGGGAGAATGAATAAATTTGGCATTAGGAATTGGAGACGTGTAATCTGGAATCTCTCTTGTATCGAAATACAAGCCAAATATTTACCTCATGTGGCTATATTTACAGTGTCTAGATCACAACATTATAAACATTTGAGTCTTTGTAAGAGATTTGTGGAATCAAAACATTAGAGGAAGTGTCTTTCAATCTTGCTCAGTCTGTAATATATAGCAAACCCCTTTGCAACAAGCCACATGATTTGAGGCATCATTTAAGGCCTTTGCAAGCAGCACCACTAATTAATCACTAAAATCAGAAGTATCTTCAGTTATCACCCTCATTTCCTGTGTGGCTGACACATAAACTTTCTCAAACAAACTGTGCTATTATATACTTTGCGTCAACAACCCGTTTCAGTTTATAGAGCTTTAGAAAATGTTAACACTGTTCCATTTATCCACACATGAACATAAAAGCCCAGTCTACGTGCTACATCTTATCTCAGCAGCCTTCTGGTCCCGCAATCAGAACGAATGGCCATTTCTGTACACATAGCAAAGACAAATGGCAACACTAGGATACATTATAGTTCATGGTGAAGGGTGAACGAGTGACAGAGAGAGACACAGGGAGAAAGAAAGAAAGGCCAACAGTAATGCCCTACTTATTAAGATCAAAACAAAGGGTATGGAATGAGAAAGACAACACACAGATGTCTTCAGTACATTAGACTCTTATTAAAACTAAGAAGAAAATGCTATCAAGACACTCAATTACTGTATATTATTTCCTTATAATAAAATAATAAAGTAATTGGGTTGTAAACCATAACATTCAGTCACATTATCAAACATCTGACACCTCATTCAGCAACAGACCAGAAATGTGAAGCGTGTTTAGTGCTAATTAGGGTAAAGGATCTCCTGAGGGACACCGTTCTCATATCACAGCTCAGAAGAATGTAGAAGATACTGGTCCCAGAGAAAAATCAGGACCATGACTAGAAGAAAACAGACAGCGAGTCATTTTATGGGTTACAATAGCTTTTCGTTTGGGCTTGAGGGGTATTGAGACCTTTCATTCTCACATTACAGTGACTCTTTCCACTCTAACCAGACCCCATTCACTCCAGGGAAGTAATTAACACAGGATAAAACAACACACCTGAATTTTTGGGGTCAAGCCTTTCTCTTTTGCTGGGAAGCTCTGTGGCTGATCTGGCTGGAAAAAAATATTGACCAGTTTCAAACAACACAAACAACCCAAGCCATGTATTTGCCCCTCAGGGCAAAGAAATGAATGAGGTCTTTATGAACTAATATTACACTGAGGATCACAAGTTAAGCCCAACTGTAAATACAGCACCTCTATATGAACACAGAATTCTCCAGTAATCATTACTAAACGCCTCATGGGTGACCTATAAAAACTCCCAAAAAAGCTCCACCCATGCGAAATATGTAGTTAAGGGGGCATGCCATTATTAGAGACATGTGACTGCGTGACTGTGTGTGTGTGTGTGAGGCTCTGCCAAAACCCTGCATGAAAGAATTACTTCATACTACATAATAACACTAATCAGTAGGGGCTCTAATATCAGCTCTGCTTACTGAAGAATGTTCATTTATGAGGGACATACTGCAGGACGGAATGGAGGCAAATGTACTTTGATGTTAATGCAATGGTGTAGCAACAGTTCTGAGGTATTTTGCACTGAATATTGTAAATGCACAATAAAAGATAAAATGAAGAAACAAAGTACAGCAATAAGGAGAATTATTTTAAGGTAAACAACAATGTGCAGTAAATCCAGATATTGACTGACACACAATCAGACTTTTCTCTAAGTTGGGATGGAAAGCAGTGAGATGTGAATTGGAATGCAGCTGAGAATCTCTGCCAAGGGAAGAGGGTCAGATGTGGCAAATGCTTACTCAGATGATGGGACGCTGCCCAGAACTGACCCAACCAATCAAAAGATTTTAACTCCCACCAACAACATAAAACATCACCACAGTCTTCTTTTAGCAGATGCTGAGAGAGAACTTTGTTCTACAATGAGTCAATGCTAAGCTTTCTCTCAAATAGTGTTAAGACAGAGACCTTGTCTTTTGATTTTTCCATCACAGTAATTACTAACATCAGGGTCACAGTCTTTCATAATATATACATTGTGTAGACCACCTTCAACTATGAAATGTTTAATGTGTTAACATGTATAATACCCCAGTAAACACTCATATAAGTTTTCTTTTCTAAACATGTGCCCATGAAACACAGTAGTGTAGTAGTAACTTTATTTTTTAAACTTAGCAAGGTGAGGGAAAGCACCGCTTTCATGACAAATCCAGTACCAATAATAACACATTTCAAGGCAATCAACTTAGTGCTTCTCATAATAACAAAGACTAAGTTTAAATGTGCTTGATGTAGCCAAAACACTTAACTGAGGGTAATAAAATCAGCTACCCAGCTACCCACAACCAAATCCACATCTGCAGACTGGTTTAATCCCTTATGACACTGAAACCACCACCTTGTGTCTGCAGAGACCAGCTGCTGTCTGGCATCTCATAGAGTCAGTCACATGAACATACACAAAGACATACTGCAATGTTTTAAAAGAGATCTGCACTTTACTCTCACCCCCGACAGCGATCAGGAAGTTGTTAGCCGTTGAAACAGGATATAGAGAAAGAGCTCATACCTGGTAGTAGCTTTTGATGTGTCGGATGACAGTGTTGAGGTTCTGTATTCTCAGATTGACATCATTGTTGACGTGTTTGTTCACCCGTTGGTTCAGGGGGCTTGGGTCTCTGTGGTCCAAAAGCAACAAAAGTACACTTTAAAATTCTTACATTTATATATAAA
>JBAJNP010000833.1:0-77494 GCA_036877545.1 Yasuhikotakia modesta | reverse complement strand
AAGAGCCCTCTCTAGTTTCTCAGTGATGTTCTGGCCTGTAGACATGACTAGGTTGTCTCTGTCAAACTAAATCTATGGGACTTTTCATCTAAGCACTTTTAATGTCAAAACAGTGAGAAATGGATCTCACATTCATTCTCTGTCTCCTCAGAGTGATGTGTCTTCCAGAGGTTGTATCTCGGACCACTGGGTGGCTGTACTCTGAAGGTCCACGGTATGTCACCTTTAACCTTTGACCTCACCTCCTGTAGGTCTGCCATCAATAGATGCTATAACTCACTTTGTTTTTCTACTTTCTTTGCTTTCACTACAAAGCACACACACACTTTTTTCTACAGCCGATTTGTTTAGTAAATCAATTATTTTGGATTATTCATTTCAATGAGACTATAACTATAAATTATTTGCAGATTTGAGCCGTTAATCAATTGAGATAAATATTTATTTCAATTTATTTTCAACGGCTGTTTATCAGTGATAAACACAGTCACACACAGATCTTCAGATTATTGTAAACACATCGCAGCCTCTGTTTCTTACAACGCAAAGTTTTCATCATGAAAACAATATTAGTTAAATTAAGTAAAATCAATTAGCCTTAAAAAATTGTTGTGTATTATTTAAAGATCAGTTAAAAAACTTGAAAATCAATTCAACTAAATAACTAAAACAAACTAATCAAAAATCTGTTGTCAAAAGAACCAATCAGACGTCATTATTTCTCGCAGCTTTAACAGTCGACCATAACAGAGCAACTAAAGTTAACTTTATATCTGTTTTTACACAACAGACATGCAAAGAAAGACACAATATCTTGCTTTTTTTATAATCTTTAAATGAAACCCTTGAAAGTTTGACCAACTATCACCCTCCCAAATGTGGGTTTAGACCGAAAGCAGACATGAAACACTTTAAATCATAAAACAATGTGACTCTAAAACACACGCTATAAACTCCAAACCACACAAACCTAAAGAAACCTAAAGTTGGTTGCACACTTGGCCGCAAACACAGTGCTGTCTAATGTAGTACAAAATGAGCAAAATCTCTGTCCTGTGATCACAGATCTGCGCCTCCTATGTGTTGTGGGCGGGAACGTGGCTGAACGCTGAGCTAAGCGCTGGGCTAATGTTACGTAACACCCAAGAATTCAGAACTGCTGGCATGGTAACTACTGAACTAGCATTTATACTGACACTTCTATGACTTCTGACTGAAAACAGTTCACATTTCACTTCCTGTCTGTTTTTTGTCTGATAAGTGCCAAATGTGGCAGAGTAGCAGTATTGCAACATAACTGCACCGGAGACCACCCAAGCCCCTTGCAGTTTTGGACAATTTTAGCCGCAAAAGCAACACATATGCATTACAACTGCATACTTCTCATGACAGTATGTGAGTAAACACACTCTGTGAAATCTGTCTACTACAGACTAATATTAATTTGCACGCTACTGTTTATAAGACAGATCGTATATGAATTGGAAATAGGTTTGATTGGGAGGAAAACCCTTCATTTTCTTACAGTTGGAACTGGACTTGTAGCTTTTAATAGCCAAAAGAAAACACCACTTCTCCAGTTAATGGACCCTTGAAAGCCAAAGGCAACATGAATCCGATTTCTGCATGACTTTTCATATTCTTTATCCTCAGAACAACTCTGAACCAAACTGTGCCTGGAGAGCAATTAGCAGAAGACAGCTTGTTCTCATTACAAGAGAAACATCTCTTAAAAGCTCCAAGGGTGTGAAAATTTGGCTCCTCGGCTGGGTTTAGGTATGTCCGTGATAACAACAACAGTAACAAAAAGCAGAAAGAACACGTGGGCAATAAATGATCGTTATAACATGCCATTTGTTCAAAAGAATGCATAGAGTCCCAGGAGCAAAGCAACACCCAACTGCCTGAATGACAAAACGTGTTCGTAAAAAACTCATAAAACTGCAGTAGGGCGAGTCATAAAGGGGAATAACCCCACACAGGAAGTGCAGCTGGATGCCCATTGTACATTTTTACTTTACAAGCTTCTGTCTAATCCGATATAACAACTCTGTGTACCTCCCGTGTCCCACAATGCACTGCTCAGTCCCAACAGCCTCACTTCGGTTACACGTCATCCTCCACCAGCTGATGTCATTCAAATTTGCCCCTCCCACTGCATTACATCACTGTTACACCACATGGAAACAGTGAGAGCTGCTGACTTAATCAGATTCATAGCTCGCTAAAGATTAGCCTTGAAAATGTGCAAGCATGGCCGTGGATCAAATCCACCATCTTTTCTGCATTACACGCAACATGTGTCCTCTGAGAATGCCTGAACCCAGGGAGTGTTCAGAATTAAAGTGCACTACATAGGGATCACGGCTGTATTTAAGACAAAGCCCATCGCAATCTGTGAAAGGTACTGTGAGGAAAACCAAATAGGTCTCATTTTAACCCAACGTGACTCTAATGAGCATCAGTCTAGCTTAAATTTACTTTTAATGAGTTTGGTAGCAGATGTTTTCTATAAAACATTATTAAAGGCAATGCATCACTCCAATCAGTCCAGCTATGACTCATTCTAGTCCGAAGTGTCAACGTGTATTAGTGAGACACTCTATATTTTCCACTGCTAAACCGATGAGATCAAAATTAAAGGTCTTTCAATGGTTCTTAAGTTGATTCATAAGTAGCCCTTTGGAGGTTCCAAAAAGTTCTGGATATCACATTAAAGGATCTGATGTCAGATCAACAAATTGCTTTAGGTGGTTTAAAACACAGTAAATAGATGGTTTTCTAAAAATAATAGAGGATAAACGTTTGTGTGGCTCTTTTATGACATCAGACGTTGAACTTATTTGTAGTTCTGATTAAAGTCTATTTTTGAGAGTTGAGAATGGTATATATCTTTAAATGAGCCAAATTAGCTTTATATTAAATATTTCAGCCAAGGAAGTTCCTGAAACGTTCATGAACCAAAATGTTCTTGTTATTATTTAAACAGCAAAATAATTCAATCACTTTAATGTGCAGCCAAAAGGGGAGAGAGAGAGAGAGAGAGAGAGAGAGAGAGAGAGGGAGGGGAAAAGGGACTCCCTGGGACAGGCTGGAGAATCGAGGAAGATGAGAGTAAGAGATTATATCCTGTCTGCTTTGGCTCTGTGATTACTGTACACACCACATTTTCACATTAGCTCTGAATAACTTCACACTATCAAGCCTAGAATAATAACATAACATAATGATGGAACAAATACAAAGCACACAAACAGAACAACAACCTTGCACAGTTGCGTTTTGAATATGCTGGTTAAAAACATTTGATCACAATTACATTGCATGCATATATATATAAGGGCTTTTACTGCATGCAAATCAGTTTGTAATGCATTTTAAGTATGAAACTGTATGTAACAGTAACTGTAAGTCTCTATATGCACAGTACACAGGGCCGTTCATTTAATGTCTAACAGCTTCACAGGATAATTACAAGTTACACCCCAAGCATCTCTGATCTACAGAGGTGGTGTTGCGACTCCACCCCAAATCGACTGATGTTCCTCATTAAAGCCCACAGAAGTCAAGAGTCTCACAGAGAAACTTACATGCATTTATCTGTTATTTTTACGACTTTAGTCACTCAACAAACAGAGCATGAGGTGCAGAGATGAACACAAGTTTATAAGCCTATGGAAAAATAAACCTCTCTCTGTGTCTTCTTGTGTGTTTCTCATCTCTGTCCTGCATATTTTTCCAATTACGTCCAGTTAGAGAAAAGCTGTTTTTTGCCAGATCATCTCAAAGGTTTAAAAACATCTAAAAGTGCAACGCCAGCACTGATGCATCAGAGATACGATGTTCCAACACTTCACACTGTGATGTTGGTGCCACAAGAAAACTTTCAATAGTTCTGCAAACAGCTTCTTATTCTCTAGTTCTTTGGGAAACTATTCTTTTAAGGTGCTTTAAGGAATTCAATGCACACGTTTTACGAACGAATGCAACGTTTTAATCGTTTAAACTACAATATGCATATAGCAACACCGGAACCCTTTAAGAGGAAACTATGCAGAACTTTGCAGCTGCACAGAACTATTCGACAGCGTCACATCAGTTTAGATGCTGCCCGTTTCTTTATCTTACACGCCTGAATACTTTCAACCGATTCCGTTATTCGCAGCCTAACTTAACACCATCCCAGTCGAACAAACCCGACCTGTTGCATGCAAAACAAAAGTCACTGCCACGGTCTTTCAAAATCCCACCCCAGGCCCCCCATCCCCTCCTCCGGTCATTCCAGCCTCGGGACACGGGCAGACCGTGCGGAGCTCTGGCGCAAAAGACGCGCAGTCGCGTTTGCGCTTTGCCCGAGGCTGATGCGCCAAAATGAAACAGAGGTTAAGACTTTGGTTTGATCAGCTGAACGCCGCTTACCTGCGCTGGCTCGGGAGGTGACAAAAATCAGGAATATTACGAGTACCGACAGCCGCACCTCCTTAAACCTCCTCTTTACTTTCCATCTGATAGGTGTTTCCATGACCACCCGTCCACACCACGCGTGGATCGATAGAGCTGACGCAAAGAGTTTGGTTAGAGTTATGACAACTGCTGTATGTCAGGACAGAACCAGTACCCAAAAGTCCCAAAGCAAGGAAGCGAGAGAGAGGAACGTAGAGGGACAAAGCCTCTCATACAGCCATAAGTTAATAAAGTCCTGCAGGAAAAATCAGTGGATAGATAGATGCATGGGGCAACCTCTCTCCCGTCTTTCTTTTCTATTCTTTCCTTCAGAGCGCTGGTTCTCTCTCTCCCAGCTGCAGTGATGCCCCCGTCACTGAAACTTTGTGGAGCCAAAGTGGGAAAAACTTCATTCACACGGGCTGTCAGTCATGCAGCTGCGGCCAATCAGAGAGGGGATCTGGAAAACCGAGGTGTCTTATTGGCTGGTGCGATAAGAGGGCGGGATGCTTGTACATTAAGGGGCTTCTCTTGTGGTCTGCAACTTTCGGTCATTTCTGAATTGTCCTTTTTGTATGTGTGACACATCTGGTTTTCTTTTCTAAGAATAGGCGGGACAGCGGAAAACGTGAACTATTTCTTCAACTATTTACCTGTGACGTGAATATATATACATGTCTTTTTTTAATATTCCTTATGCCCACGTTAAACAATCGCCATTGTGCATAAAAAATGTGCTGTACAGTTAAACTTGCTCAAAACGTTTAGCATAGTAAGAGTTAAACAGCAACAGCGCTGTGCATGAGAGCCAAGGGTTATTCCGAGATGCTCCTAAAATTAAAGTTTCTGGACTATTCTAAGGCCAAAAGGATTCAGAACCATCTGACACACACAGCAGCTGGAGCAAGAAAGGCCACAGAGGTGATGACCTTTTGACACGTGTCGGAACGTAAACAGGGAATAAGAGGGAATTCTGTCCATGTTACACGTGGAACAAAATAAAACCAGTCACTTCCAGATCAATGAATCACTCACAACAGACATTAGAGCTACGATGATGAAGACTTTTGATAAAAGAGACAGAATAAACACCCGAGGCTTAGCATACAGATGTGCAGTCTGGAAAAATCGCTCTCATTTCTTAAACGCATGTCGTAAGAAGCAAAACATTCTCTGAGGCGGATTTTATGTGTGTGACATCACAAAGGTGACATCAAAGTAGAACTTAGATTAGTTTTCCCTCACCTCCAGGTTGTGTGTTACGGAGGGTGATGTCTGCACCTCAGATTACCTCAAGAATTTCAAGAATGATGCTTCTTTTGTGCAGGGTGTCTCTGATCCTGTGGGGGGCAGACACTGCAGTACAAGCCTTTAAAATACACACACAGTCTCCGAAAATAAACTCCCCAAACACCAAAGTAAAAATGGCTTTAAATCCTTAAACAGCTTTTGGTCAGTTGGCTGGTGACCAGTTTAGGAAGTACATTGTAATGCATGAGTTTAATTTTAGACAGGAAAGACACAATAGCTTATCTACTGGCTGTTAGGCTGTAAGGAAACATGTCTGATGTGTTGTGCTATAACAAACCTGAGAAAACATCATTCAGTCAGAACATTTCATTGTTCTCCTGATGGACACCTGAAATGAGAAAATTGATAAAGAGTTAGAATGAGTAGCCACATAATTTCACATACATACATTTATTAAACATGCAAAGCATAACTTTGGTGGGTTAAAAGGAACAAAAATCTGTTTTTGGTGCATGACAGGTCAGTGTTCAAAACTCCTTGTCCCCTTATCTTATGCCAATTCGTATAAATAAGTTTCTAATAAAGAGTTTAAATTTATACTGTCATGTCCGAATTCCTGGAAAATGCCTCTAATGTCTCCATCATAATTGGGCTAATAAAAAGAACAAAGTAATCTGCAAGTTTATGTTTCAAACACAGATGGCAGTAGGGAGGAAAAAGCTAAACATCGCAGCTTTAACAATGCGCTAAAACATAAAATATTTAAAGCAATTTTTGTTTAATTCTTTGTTTAATTCCCCACTAACAGTTTTCCATTTTGTTTTTAATTCCTCATTAATTCTAATCAATGCAACTAGCTTGTTTTGAAAATAACATTTTTCTGAAAAATTCAGACACAAATTATAAACATGTGATATGAAACCTGTTTTTCCAACCATTATGATTAACACCAATCATGATGCAACAATTAACGGGATAAATTCTGCGTTTTGATTGGTGGAAAAATTCTGAACCGCATCTGAAGTTTAACTGATTTTGTGGTTGCGGTTTAATAACAGATGTTTAAAGGAGAAGAAAACAAAATAATCATGGAAACATGGGAGGGAGGGGGGAGACAGAGTAAAGAAGTGAGAGAGAAAATAAAGAAATAACTAGTAACTTGAGAATACTGCTCATGTTTTATACATTATGATGGTCATAATCAAGAGATCAGTCATTTGAAAGAGAGTTTGTGTTTATCATGTGATAAATAATGTTGGATAGAGATTTCTACCAATGTTTAATCTCTATCAGAGAGATCTCAGCGATGTGTGTTCATCTCTCCAGCAATTTTCAATTACCAAAGCAGGCAGTTACTAAACATGGCTAAAAGCCAGTACTATACACAACCCATAAATGTAAACAGCATTCATCACTGCATTCAGTCCATCTTTTACTGGGATAATAACTTATAATGCCTGCTGCGTTTTATTTTCCAGAAGAACACAAAACGTTTTTCTAAGGGTGAAAGGGCCGCTCATCCCAGCGAAGATCCTTTTGGATTTTGGGAAGGAGTTCCAGTTGAAAGGATCTTCGGAATGGAAGTTTAATTGTAACATGTTTAGCAGGACATGTTGCGCACACATGGACCGGTTTGAAAAGACGGACGATCTGCAGTCAGTTTTATTTTCACCAAGCTATTAAGTTGCCTTTTTGAATCATTCTTCAAGTCTCTTGAAGAAGCTACTATGAAAATGTCAAATGACAGGCTTAAAAAATATTTTGTTTTCAAACAAAAAGTAGTTAACAATATAATTAAACTTTATAAGCAGGCTGTACTGAGCTTTTGGTTCTAAGAGAGAACATGGGTAGCACAAGATGACCCTACAAGTTGTGTCCTAAGTATTAACTTTGCCTTTAGAAGTTTT
Source organism: Yasuhikotakia modesta (assembly GCA_036877545.1). Lineage (NCBI taxonomy): Eukaryota > Metazoa > Chordata > Actinopteri > Cypriniformes > Botiidae > Yasuhikotakia > Yasuhikotakia modesta. The sequence continues at coordinate 69,893 of JBAJNP010000833.1, read as the reverse complement.
TTTAATAACCCCACCTACTGCATTGTGTTAATATGAGTAGAAAATAAAAAGACAAAATGCTGCCAAAAGAACAAACAGAGATGGACAGGTTGGCAAACATGCTGAGTGTGCGATTTTCCCTCAGTCAGTCAGTCTACTCCAAACTCTAATGTTCAGGTCCACATTAACAAATCAATCAGATTAATAATTAGAAAATTAAACCATTGACTCTAGATCAATGTTTTCACACCAGCAAACAAATTTCTGAGCTGAGAATTGGATTTGAACCCAACATTTCTCCATTGGGTCTGTTGAGACATGCAGAAACAAACTCGTGCTTTACAGTACAATTGTGAAAGCAACAAGTAACACACAAGTTATGTTTTTAAAATAGATCAAAGAAGCTTTATCTATGAGGAGAAGTTGTACTCTCTCTCTCTCTTTCACTCTCTCTTTCTCTCAACATGTGCAAACCATTTGTGTGTCATCCTTCACACCAACTCTTTTAATTTTTGCTCATTGTTATCAATCATGGGACTTCGAGGGAATCTCCAGCTGAGATCATCTGAGCTCAATTCAACTTAAGAACAAAATGGCCTAAACTAAATTCTGTTAACTTTCCAAATAAATGTCATTGGTTAATGATCTAATCTCTCTTGGCAGTAACCTCTGGTGACACATACACATCTCCATGGGATGAAAAAACTCCATAACCATCATTTAGGTCTAAACCCTAAAAAAAGGGAAAGCTAACATTTTAGCTATATTAGCAAGAAGTTTTACATGTAAAAAAAAACAAATCTTAGAAGACATACATGAAAGAAAAAGACGTTTAGTTTCCAGTTTTTGTGTACGTGTGGTGGGTCTTCTTATGGGGGGCTGCCATGTTGACATTACAAGATCAGTTGCATCCTGCAAAACATTTGAAAAGATTGTCTGCATTTAAAGGAATAGCTCACCCAAAAATCAACATGATCCTTTAATTTACTCACCAGCCAAACAAACAGAATCAGAGTTACATTAATATCCCAACCTTTTAATAACGGCTAGCTTTATAATGGCAGTGAATGGTGTCCCAGATTTTGAAGCTCCAAAAATCACATTCATCCATCATTAAATTAATCCATACAAATGCAGTGGGTTAATAACCAAATAATGTCTTCTGAAAAACAATTAAAACAATATGTTTTTTATGACAGAAAATGATTCATATTTTGAGCATATTACTTGAATTTTTCAGAAACCTGTCCCTTTAAGTGCAACATCACCAGCCTCACAGTTAAACACGTGGAAGAGATGATCTTAAACTGTGATGCTTGGCGTCTTAAATAAAAGCAGAGAAAACTGTCGCCTGTGCTGTTGATTTTGAAACCGAATTTGTCTGACACTCCACCCTGTTTGTCTGTATGGAACTAAATAGCTCATATCTTACAGAACGTCTCTAAAAATAGGTGGGTTGTATATAAAATTACATTTTTTACCTTAATATAAATTAAAAGAATGCAAAGCTCTAGACGGTCTGAACCATATTGATGTCATACCTCCCAATATGATCACTACACCACCAGCCAATCATATACTCACACAAGATTTACTCCTGCTCTGATTGGCTTGGAAGAAATTAAAGTTTAATTGGTAAATCTGAGGAAGCACCAAAGGCTCACAGGTAATTGGTCAGAAAACCTCTCAAATGAATCATGCAGATTTTCAATGAGTCACAGCTACTGTAATACACAGACATGATTCATTTCATTTCTACCTACCGGAATTTGTAAACGGAATTTCTCTTAGTAGGTGTATTTGTTTATTCTACTAAAAAATAGAGATTTCCTCTTACGGTGAGTGTAAGAAAAGAGTTTCAAGGTAATTAGAACAAACGTCAGTCTCTGTTTGCCATCAAAATACATTCACATCATTCAAAGAGCAGAACCATTCGAGTAACAGTAGAACCATTTAAAAGCTTCTGGAACCTTCAGAGAAACCGAAAGCCGCTGCAGATAATCTCAACTGGTTCTGGAAAGCATCAGAAATAAATAATGCTGTCAGACGATGTGTGGCTTGGTTCCATACTGGTACCACAGGAGTACCACAAGTTCCTCTTGTGCCACCCCAGCAAACATGTTTTAAGAACATCTCCGTAATGTTTCTATTAAGTAACAAAAACAATAGAGTGTTATTTTTAACATTATATTAACATTATTGCTTGAAAAAAAACGTATAAACCGTTCCACTAACCACTTAAGAATATTGTTAATAAAATATAACATACAACATAGTAAAAACGTTTCAAGTAACATTACCACAAGAATGGAACTTTAAGAGAACATTAGCCAACTTTCTGAGAATGTTTTCTGTTAGCTGGGGCTTTCAAATCATGTCTGCAGAAATGTCTCCTTCAAGAAGGGGGATAAATCTTCACTCTACAAGTGGGAAAAGCATTTCTTTAGCCTGCAGTATTGGCTTAGAGGGGAGATTCCTATAGCTGGAATGGTTTTGATTAAAGAGGAATTCAATGTAGTTTCAAAAAATATTCAAATTCAAAGAGCACTAATAAATCCAGTACGTGTTCTGACTGACAACCAAACTCTGTTGCTACCAAGTTTAGCTCATGACCTGAAGATGTGGAACAGTATGGAGAACAATCTTCAGGTCATATTCCAGATATTCTGACTGAGTCATTCCAGAAGACTGCTTGTTTAAAGTCTTTGATGCACTCAGACTCAAGACCATCAAAGATTTACACGTAGCCAGCCACCAGCGCAATGGCAGGAATTGTGCTACCTAACACAACGAGTCAGGCCAAAATTCCTAAATGTTGTTCTCATTGTACCACAGGTTTCTTCTAGGCACAAAGAATCTGTTTAGTGCTGAAGCCACTGTTGATGTGATTTGCAACAAAAACACATTTACACCAAACACAACACCATTTTTTTGTTCTGTGAAAAAAGGTTTCCATAACTAAAAATAGTAATTAAACACCCAGTCATATAATATAGCATGTCAAATTTTCCCCTCATTTGAGTTGTTGTGTATTATTACATTTAAATACACCATAAAACCACCCCAAGCGATGACTTTTCCTGGGAATCTTCAGACATGTTCCTTTAATGGCCTCTTGTTACTGAAAAACATGATGGCCCTCGCCACACAACAGATCTGGCCTGTTAAACACACTAACTGCGGCCGTACATAATTACTAACAAACTCACACACAGATCAGATCTGACTCGGGATCAGTTTTATCAAGCCGCATTAAAACCACATACATTAGGACAGAACCTAAACAGCTGTTCCCAGATAAGTGCTGTCGGGATACACACAGGGTGGAGTACCAGACAGCGAGATGTGTTTAATTAACATAACAGGCGTCAGTTTTCTCTGTTTTTATGCAGGTTGCCAAACATAACAGCTTAAAAAAATCAAGCTAAAAAAACACGTTCTAAAATGTTAAAAATTTGTGATCAAAATGTATTTGCATCCTAAAGCTAACATAACCTCTTTAGGTTTTAGCTGATGTCACAGGGCTGTAAGTTCATTGTTGAGTAGAAACTAGAAGATATTGGAAGCAGAAATGTTTCGTGCAATGAAAGTGATTCCAGCTACGATTCCAGCTAATAACACACGCTAGAAAAACGTCTTGCGCGCATTCAACGCAAAATCGATCCCAGGAGCGTGAGAGCTTCCAAAGACATACAGTGAGCAGTATGGAATTGCACAGAATTCGTTACCCTGTTCCCTGTGGTGTCTGGACCTCAGGAGAGCCTTACCGGCATGAAAGCCGCACACTGACTGAGTCAGCTTTATTTCCTCAACTGCATACCAAATATTCTACAGAGGCCTTCAGTTCCTTTTGAAGGTTCCAGAAGGTTTTAGACAATTCCAGAAATGTTGCTGAATGAAGAACTGTGACAGGCTAAGTATGTGTGTATTTTAATAGAAAATCGAGGCTGGCATTTTTTTGTGTGGCATCGTTTTTCCTACATATTTTTCTCTCAAAACCTGCATAAGAGAAACAGGTTACTTTCAAATGGAACAAACAAACACGCGCTGTCTAACAAACTATTCATTTAAAAAAAATAAAAATAAACTGTTTGGAAGTCAGAAAATTATTATCTGTGACTCACGGAACACCAGTGTGTTTCAGCTGAGCCAGTCCTTTCCAACCAATTACCCACAATCCCTCTGTGGTGCTTCCAGTTCACGAGTCAAAGCTCATTCTGTCCCAGTCCACAGCTTTTGTGGAAAATCTTTGTGTTTGTCAAAGTGAATTTGTAGGTCTACATTTACTGTATGACACATTTGGTCAAAACAGTGCAGCCACTGTACTCTGTGGATAAAGTTCAATTTATTAAAAAAGTTCAAATGACAGTGTAGTAAACCGTTTAAAATGATCATTAAAAAAGTTTTACTTACAGTCATGCCGTTTTAACCCCGTATGATTTTCTGTCCTCTGTAGAACACAAAAAGAGTTAGTAGTTGTCTTAAAATATTAAAAGCTTTCATGCAGTATTGTTAGTAGAACATTATATACATCATAAAACATTATTATTAGGTAGTCCGTGGAACTTTTACTTTTAAACATCAAGAATACCTTTTTAAATAATCATGTACACAACAATTAATATTAATACAACATCTAAAAAACTTTAATTTAAAGGAATTTAAATGTAAAAGGTTTATGTACTGAATAAAAACATTAAGGAAATGTTTTTTGTGGTCACTAAGCTTTCAATGTGTGGAAACAAGCAGCGACAGGAGTTAATGAAGAGTGAATCATTTATGGATGAACTGTTCCTTAAAAGTTTGACTCTTCTTTACTCGTGAGAATGTGACGGGCAGCAGATCAGCAGGAATTTGCAGCTTCAGGCAACATCACTACAAATCACGGAAATCTGAGTGGATGCATGTCACTTAAAAACTCCAAAATGTTTCCCTCAGTATTAAACAAATCAATGTTGGGAGCATTTAGACACTCTGGAAACATGCTTTTATAGCAGCACATGTGTCCCTCAGCTGCTCTGTGTTTTTCAAAAACGTCCAAATATTCCCATTATCCATCTGAAGAAATATCTACCCAGCCAGGCTTGGCTTTATTCAGGAATTGGGCTTCAGAAATGGTCCTTTGAGGATTGAGTTTATGAAACAATGGCAGAATATATGAAACTCATAACCAATATATTTTCTCCCATTTTAGATCTAGAATCTAGAAAACAACATTTCACAACAAAACCACTTTGATAAAGACAATGATAGAGAGACAGACAGATACATGATAGAGAGACAGGCAGACACATGATAGAGAGACAGACAGATGACAGTGACAGACAGACAAGCAAATGATACTAGAGTGACAGATGATGGAAAGGCAGGCAGACAGATGACAGAGTGACAGACAGATGACAGAATGACAGACAGAGGACATACAGACAGATGATAGAGTGACAGACAGATGATAAAGTGACAGGCAGATGATAGAGAGAGACAGAAAGATGAAACAGAGATAGATAGTTAGCTAGCTATGCATTTAATCTTTTTGCCATGTGAATAACATTTGGTCACGTGTGTGTTTGACAGTGTAATGTAATGTAATGTGGGTTGGTTGGAAGCATGTGGTATGATGCTAAATGTCTTGTTAAGTTTTGGCAGCTTACATTAGGAAATTCTGAAACAGCAACCTCAGGAGAATACATTCAAAACTCTGAACACACACTCTCTCTCTCACACACACACACACACACACTCAGCATTCTCTCTCCCCACTAAATAACAAATAATGATGTGGCAAAAAAGACCATCATCAAAACGATTTAATCTAATGCACACACACTCACACACACACTGTTTGATTACATTATTCCCAAAAGGCAAGCTGGGCAAAGCTAGACAGTAGAGATGTGGAACTTACTTAGAAAGAGAGAAAGAGAGAGGGGGAGAGAGAGAGAGACGTGCTGAGGTTTGATCTTCTGTACAGAGGCGTGAGGGGGAACGGAAAGAACACCATATGGGCTGGATATTTCTCTATCACACACACAATCTCATTCTCCAGTTTTCCTGTGGTACAAACTGGACCTGTGTTTGCTGTGTTTGACTTTGTGTGTGTTTGTACAGGTTTCTTTATATTTGTGAGGGCCAAGTTTTAAAAACAAAATAAAAAACTCTAAACCTTTAGGTGGTCCTAGCAAAAAAACAAAAAACAATTCATGTTTTGCTTTAAATGTCAATAAGTCTAAACTAAATATTTATAGTGAACTAGAAAAAAGAAACATCAAAATGTACCAACTTTCATTTTCTGACAATGTAATGAATCCCTCTTATCTCTTCTTAACATTTACTGTACAGATCACTTCTCACCAGCCAATCAGCTTCTGACACATAATATGATGTCCACCCCTTCATTTTGTCTTCTCATTGAATATCCTGTTTGACCTGAAAAAACAAATTAAATTAAAATTATTTATAGATGTCATCTTGTTGCTTCCACCCACTACAGGAAAACACTCAGTCAAGGTTAAACCTACAAAAAGATTCAAACAGCCCCATGGTGCAGCTCTGCCATGAGCCCTATGAGGCCAGTTACGGAGCTGCATGAGAAGGACAACATCTGTAATGTGGAATACACCATCCAAAAAACACATCAGCAATTAGTACTTGGAAAAACCAAGTCATACCAGCCTAGTGTGGTCAAGATGCTCTTTGAAACATGGTGACTGGTTTGCTAATAGTTTAGGGGGGTCTATATTTCTCTAGCAACCATGAACAAGACGGTTTACCAGGTCAAAAAATAAAGGAGTAAGGCAATTTAGGCATTTAAGACAAATTTGATTTGTAAACATGTCATTCCTGAGCCTTTTCATCCGTGTGGGAAGAAAAACAGGAAATGAATGTTTTTAACAAAGTATTTCTTAAAGCATCTTTTGAATTTAAGTCCATCAGTTTGCAGGTCTGTTAACTAACCTGACTTCACTTGTCAACAATATAATGCAGATCAGGTGCGTTTATATGTGTGACTAATTTATATATGTGACTGACCCACTACCATGATGACACAATAACCATCAACAGGAAATAATAACACGTTGCATATTATAGGAAATTATATAGGAATTATATTTTCCAAAATAGGAAAATAATATATTTGCCATTTGAAATGACATGAAATGAGGGTGATTAAATGTAGACAGAGTTTCTTTGATCTTTCTGTAACTCAAATTCTTAACAATGTTCCTTAAACACACACCTTACTTAAAAAGTTCCAGAAACATTCAAAACATCCAGTTTTTGTATTAATGTTGTTGCTGTTATAAACATTTTTAAATTCTATACTATTATAGTTAGTGGAATATGTTCCACTAACTATTTTACTACAACAATTACTATAACCTTTAGAGAACATTAGCCAATGTTCTAAGAATATTGAATATGCGTTTATTGCATTTCTTGCCCCTAACTTCTACAATATTGAGGCTCAGAGCAGCAATATTTCATGCGTCAGAGCGGCCAAACATTTCATCATTTTCCTTGCGATCCAAGTTTTTCCGCACATGTAGACGCGGCCACACACTAACCCTGCACAAACCTGACAGAAACCGTGATGGTCTAAAGCGCATCACTCACAATGTTTGTCAGTCGCTATGTGGTACAATTAACAACTAGCAAAACCCCACAGTACAAACATTTCAAGTCTACAAAAGTCTGCAGCTAGGCAAACAGGATTAGTGTTACTAATTACTGTAACATAACGTAACATGTTACGCGTTATGAGACGTTTCCGTGCTGTGAATCATGGTGGTGGGGGAACATGAGTAACCAAACTTCAAATCATATCATAGCAAACACCCAAATCATAAAAACCAGAAGCCATAAATCTACACCATAAACTACAGCTGTTTTTCTCAAGCTTCACAAGCGACAGATCTGAGAAGACTTGTACAAAGAGACCACGTCTCTAAGACATTCTCATGTGCAGAAGGGGAGTGGACATCTAGCAGAACCCAAACTATCGCTACAAAGTTGGAAGCACAGAACATATGAGTCAGTTTTGCTTGTTAGAAGAGGTACAGATATATAGTTTTGGCCTTATTGTGTGTTTTCAGTGTACTGTAGTTAATTATGTTTTTTAAAAGCTGGCTTGAACATAGTTTTCATTACATCAGGTTATTAGCAGCTTGGGAAGCTACAGTTTCAAAGAAGCTGTCCAACACTGTAAATTACAGAGAAACAAGATTTCCTTCATATCCAGTGCAGTATAAGACAGGGGGTGTGGCTTATGTAAGAGGGGTGTGGCTTATTAGGGATAAAATTCACCCAGCAGTTTCCTCAGCCCCTCCTGTCTCTGATAACTCTCTCTCTCTCTCTCTCTATTTCTCTCTCTCTTTCTCTCTCTCTTTTCTCCCTCCCCCTTCCCTCTTTCTCTCCCTCTCTCCATACAGTTACTGTAACAGCAGAAACATATGTGCTCTCTCTCTCTTCTCTGACATCATCTGAGCTCTCTGCATGGTCCGGCAGGAGGGTGGGGGACGCATGGAGAACGCACACAACACAAAACTTCATTCTTTCTTTCCAAATTCTTTTCTCAATGTCTTTTTCCATATGTGTTTTGTCAGGTTTTTTGCTTTACAGCTGGTTTAGTTTTTGTCTTCATTCTTGTGTGTGTGTGTTGTGTGTGTGTACTTTGCATAGTTGTGTGTACTTTGAGGCTCCTGTTAGCCAATCACAGCACAAGGAGGTGTATTAATAAGAGACAGCTGAATAACCAGCACTCACAAGGGTTTGAAAACAGGGAGAGACAAGACCAAATTTCTTTAGTCAAAACACATCACATGGCAGAGAATTTATGTCAGAACCTTAAGTGAAAGATTTACAAGTTTAACAAGCTGTATTGGAGCCGATTTGGTTCTGATGGGGGTGGTTTTACATTTGAGAGAAAGAGAGTGAGACGGATTTCATGATCACAAAAGGGGCGGGGTTAGGGGGCAGGGCTGGTCCCCTTACTCCTCCGATGAGGAAGACTTTTTCTTGGAATTACTGAATTTTTCCAGCCCCTTTTCTGCAGAAAAACGGAAACTGGTTTGAAACAGAGAAATGGAGAAGCAGACAGACGGCAAAGACAAATAAGAGGAGGATCAGAGGAGAGGAAACTGGATTAGAGTGTGAATAAAACTTAATGATCCAGTTTACATTTCCTGCACTGCTCAAATGATAATCTCTCTGATTCTGAGAATTATGATTTATTAATGGAGTTCTGATCAATCCAAACATATCATGTTTTAAACCAGAAAATAAAAAACCAAAATAGAAATTAATTTTTTTTGCAGGAAATTTTATTTTGACATCTTTTAGCTGAGAAACAGCCCCTCATTTCTCCTTAATATAATAAAAAGCAACAGGTAGATTATAAGTGTTCATACATCATAGTGGTATTTGTGCTACTGCGTCCAATTCCATGCTTTTCTCAATTTAAAAAATACAAAGAATTTTAATCTTTAGTTTAATCTTTATTAATAATGTTTATTAAAACTTTGCTTAATTTTCTTCATGCAATCTTTAATTTCTTATTTTTTCTTTTGATGAGGGGTTAAATATGAATATGCTTCAGTGAGACTTACGTAAAACACACATCAAACTTATTAAACTGTTATTACAACTTCCTATGCAAAAAAAACGTAAACCACACACACCTACCAACACACACACACACACACACACACACATACACACACTCTATACCTCACCACTCTGTACCATAAAACCAAAATCCTTATTTGTGCAGACAGAAACTTCTCAACCACCAGTAAAGAAAACACGCTGTGCTTACGGTTTAAACGTGTAATCTTCTGGCCGACTCCGCTCTGCCCGCAGTGAGACTGCAGCTCTGCGGTAACGTTGGGTTTTATAATTGCCATCGTCAGGTCTCCTGCTTTGAGACAATGACACACATTATAAATCTCATTCCAAATGAAGAGCAGTTGGTTTTAACCATCGTCTTAAATGTGATTCTGTATTATGACCTGTGAAAGCACACAGAACACACGCATGTATTTTCAAAGCTCTGGGCTGGAGTTATGCATGTCATTTTTAACGTCAACAGGTGTGTCACTAATTTTGAGTTTAATTCAGAGTCAGTGTGAATCAACGTCACCAGACAGAAGATTCCAGACTGACAACAGCGCAGAGACTGAAAGTCTTCAGCATCCATCACACAAACCTGTGGAAAAACTGCTTTCCAGCTATAACAGTTTGCGTCACCGTTCCTGCATAAATGTACTACAGTATTACACTGTTTGTTTCACACAGGCACGTTCCTGAGAGCTAAAATGTGACACAAAACACACTTATTCCACTACCAAAAAGTACCATGGCATTCTGAGCATGTGCAATGGTGCTACCATGTTTTATGAAGCATCATAACTCCAGTCTATTCTGGAGGACCATGTAAAGACAATGAGATGGCAATCATACAATATAATGCTGTATATTGACATACCACCAAAGGACTGTCTTAACCTCTCTCTCTCTCACTTACTTATTCTCAATCACTCACTTTCTCATTCACTCACTCATTCACTCTAACTCACTCTCTCTCTCATTCTCTCTCCATCACTCACTCTCTTATTCTCTCTCCATCACTCACTCTCTTATTCTCTCTCCATCACTCACTCTCTTATTCTCTTACTCACTCATTCACTCTAACTCACTCTCTCTCTCTTTCTCTCTCAAGCAATGCTGAGATGTGAGAACCAGAGGAAGTCCATGGAGAACGTCCAGCACACAGAGGGAGGAGCCCAGCAAGAACATTCAACTGCAATAGAACGAGACCCTCAAAAAAACAACTGATAGACTGAACAAACGAAACGCAGAATATTTCACATTTTCTCCTACTGAATAAAGACTAGTGGCCTCCTTTCTGTTTTCTCACTGGTTACTCTGTATTTGTGGTCGTTCTCTCTCTTCTCAGCAGACAGCCTGACTCACTCCATTAAATCAGTCAGAGCTCTGGGGTTTTGAAAGCTGGAAAATATTCTCCAACCTTTTTTCCATTATTAAGCGAGTCCTAAAACCTCATGAACAACAGCAGAAAGAGAGAGAAAGAGAGAGAGAGTGAGAAAGAGAGAGACAGAGTGAGTGTGAGCGAGAGTGTTTGTGTATATAAAAGAAAGAGTGTGTGTATATGTATGTGATTGAGAGAGTATGTGTGTAAGTGAGAGAGAGTATGTTTGTGTGTGTGTGTGTGTGTGTGTGTGTGAGAAAGAGAGAGAGCATATGAGATAATGGAGAAATGTGGGGGTAAATGTGTGCAGCATCTTAGCTGATGTGTCAACATCTGAATATGTTCTGACTTACTGCCAAACATTGTTATTGCAAAGTCCAGTTCTCTCAGACGGGTACATTTAGCTGGCTGACATTACAAATAGAAGAAGAGCTTTTTGTTTAAGGGAAGCTCTTTCACAGCTCAGGAGACTCAGCATTAACCAGCTTTGTCTCATTTAGATATCCCCTTTGTCTCAGATCTCTCCAAACTGGTTACTTCTGGAGAAAGAAATAGACAAATGACACAAGTGTGAACTTATAGTACAAATATGAATGTGGAGCTATAAAATGAATATGGAGGGTGAACATTTTTATGCTCCTGAAATTTCAGGAGAAACATCAGATTCTCTGGTTAACCTCAGTGTTTAGAAGAACCAACTGAGATCTTCTACAGAAGTTTTCTATGAATTTCTCTAGGTTAGTGTGACGAGTGTGTTTCTCGGTCTGAGTTGGATGGTTGTGTGTGTGTGTGTGTGTAGTTATGATGGATGACAATGGCAATTCTTTTTCCAGAAAGCTTTCTTCTAAACACACACACACACTGACCTCTCTCTGAAATCACCCATGGACCCATGGGGGGGGCTGATGATGTGGAACTCTGAGAAGGGATGTTTTCCTGTTGAGTCATTCCAGACAGAGGGATTATGCCCTGGGACATGGTCTTCCAGCCTCCCCCTACCAGTCCCTTCCACCTCCAACATTTTCTCCTGTTTCTCAGCCCTAGTGAGTGATGTGTGCAACGACAGACAGGAACACGTCCAGAGGTTAGACGAGCTTGTGATGATGGTGTTTTCGCACTCTGTGATTTTGCCGGAGTGTCTGTTCGGAATAAAACTCACAAAATGATTGGAACAAGGGTTGGTAATTTAAAACACAAACTGAAAATGGCTAAATTAAATAAAGACAAACCTGTGCCTTAACAACCTGCGTGAATTTTATAGCTAAGCTACCTCTTAGCATGTTGATAAACATTGTTTCTCTGTATTTATGCGTTCACTGGAGGGTCCCTACATTGTTTCCAAGGTGCATCAATTATATCTAAGAACAGAGCAAAACATAACATTCAAATTTGTGTTTTAGGAAGTTGTAGAAGCTTGGATCTGTAAGTTCTAAAACGTACAAAGAAACTTGGAACATCTAGAACTCGCATTCATCTCGCTGAACATTTAAGAACTGACAGGAAAAAAACAAATGTTCTGGAACTCTCTCCCAACCACCTGAACAGTTCAGAATTCACGGCCAGCAGCTAAACGCGACCCACAGGGGAAAAGACACAGGGGAATCCCTCCTTAATGCACTTCTGGAGACAGGAGGTCTTTGTTGGGCATGTGGATTGGCTCATCAACTCTGGCATGACGGAGACCCCCTGGAGCGAGAAACAGACGGAAAGTCAGACGGAACAAGGGGCTGAGGTCTGGACTGGCGGTTGGATCGGTCACAAAACAGGAATGTGGAAAAAATGACACAAATAAGACCTCCCCCCTCCATCAGCCATTTCTGAGTCCTTCACTCGGTTGTTTTCTCTCTCCTGTCGTTTTTTCTTCTCTTAACATGTTGACCAGCTGTGGTAAATTCTTTCCTTCTCATCCTGTGGGTCAAGCAAATCATTTCACCACCACTCTCCCCCCTGTGTGTGTGAGAGAGAGTGTGTGTGTGTGAGGGAAAAAACGATGAATGAGTTTGTTTATCCAGAAACGTGAGGATTTGGAGAGAACTGAGGAGAGATAAAGACAGAAAGAAAATAAAAAGCTCTTTACATGCCACACACTTGCAGTGCCTTTTTTTAAATGCCTCTCCTCACACCCACATCATGGAGAAGCGGAAAGATAAACATGTGGGTAAATTGCAAACACACAATTGAACGCCGTTCAGAGAGGGAATCACTGTTATAGCTGGGATATCTGTCTGTTACAACACATGTACTGTGTAAGCTTCCAAACACAAATTATATATCACAATATGCATAAATAAAACATGTACTGTCTTTATGCTTTCAACATTGTTGAGGAATGTGGACTGATGATTAATGCGATTGTTGTACATGTTATTCAAAAAACATGTTTACACATTTTATGTGTAATGCATTGTGAGAAACAATAATGAGAGAGAGAGAGTCTGTGCAATAATTTAATTTACATGGTTGAAAGATGTCACATGACTCCTATACTGCGTTTGAAGACGATCTGCCCTCTAGTGGGCAACAGAGACGTAGCAGGCTGTCGTTCTCCTACGAACCCTATTCGCCATACGAACCCTATTACTCACAGTGAGGGTTCGGTGCTACAGGACAGATGTCAGAGCAGATCAAATACAAAACATGGCAAAAACTGATCAGTACCGCTACATGAACAAAACAACCCCAGCACAATGTCATGCAACATGCTCGTGTTTATGAAAGCAGAGGAGACACGGCTGGTGGCCTAAACGGGATGTCATCTTAAGTTAATGGTTTCCAAATGGACCCAGGAGAGGTGTATGTGTGTCTGTGGAGGTGAGAGGAAAAAACGTGTCGAATGAAAGCAGGATTTCCTCCAGCCACCCACGACCACAAAACACCCCAGTACATCGCCTGTGGGTCTGGATCTGATATGGACCTTATAAGGACTTTTAAACACACTTTATATGCATTTCTTATTTATCTGGTCAAAGTTGTATGTAAATCTATAAAGTTAGTAATTGTTATATCGATACATAGTAAGGAGGATGCTAACTGAGTGTCGTATTGTTGCTATGGTTACTTTAACTGTGACGCGTAATCTAAGTCAAACTTTATTTATACCCACTGTTAAATACACAGACATTAAATATTAAATGATTAAATATTAAGAAATAGGTTACTTGTTTTAATGGTCAGTTGTATCTTTTAAAAAAAAAAGTAAAAAACGAGACCAATGCTTCAATCTGATTGGTTGATAGAAACGATGCTGATCCATGAATATTTCCTACTCTCTAGGTGACCAAAATGTACAATGTTTGGTTTTAACTTCCTTTGGGGGTCTCCCCCTTACTTTACACCTTGGTGTCTAATGGCCCACCTTCCCAAACTTGCCATTTCTGTCGTTTTCTGTTTTCTGCTGTTCATACATCGTTCGTACTCCCGTTGTGAAACTTGAGCGTTTCCAGATGCGCGCTGGAACCCAGGGCCGGTGATGTCATCATGGCTCTGCTTCCCGCACGATCCCTCCGTCCAAAAATCAGACTTAGGAGAAGTGAGGGTGCTGAGAAACACACACACTGGCCAAAGAGGAAGAGATGGAGGGGGGAATCTTGCCTTGTATGTAGAGAAAGAGAGGAAACACGATCAGAAAAAAAAGTGATGGATGGATTTTGAAAGCTCTGTAGGAGCTTAAGACATGTTCTCCCCCACACTTTAGCTCACATCATGTCAAAAGACAAAGTTTACCTGACACAGATTATAAATAAAGAGTCACCCTGGGGGGTTTGTGCTATCGACCCCTGACTGATCTTGCAAACGGTTTTCCAAAAGTTGTCTCAGCATATTAGATATCACAAAGAGAATTCAGTACCTGTCTTAGCTATATGTGGTTATTTGGAGATCTTGTTGTGACTATAAAATCTCAAGATCAGTATGTTTAGTAAGGTTGCAAAGCATCATGGGAAATCAACTGGTGCAATGATGTGGTCTCGTCTGTTAAAAGTGAAGCCTTACTGGGTTCTCAATTTAGCTTGATTAGCATTGAGTAACATTCAGTTTTCTCACACACACTCTCTCTCACACACACACACTTTCACACACACACATATACTCTCTCTCACACACACATACACTCCCACACACACAATCCAAATCTTACTTTGTTTCTCATTCAAACTACCACTTGCACCTGGACATCCCAAAGGCATTTACTTTCCTCACTCCAGATGTCTGCGTCTGAATCGTTCTGCAGCATTTACAGGCCTAATGGGGGTTTCTGTGGAGAGAGGGCAGTGTTTGGTCTGTTGCTTGGAAACACCCTTGTAAATAAATGTGTGAAGGATGCACTTCTGAAGAAAAGACGAACATTTAATTACAGGTCAGTATGTTAAATCACTCTAAAATGAGTTCATAGGATGCATGAGAGCCACTCATTAATAAACCGATTAAATGGTTTATTATATAAAGCACAAATGATGAATGATGGTAATAATAATTTAGGTTTTGGCGTTTATTGAAGTATCTTATAGTATCGTTAAGGTAGATTATAAATACGAGTACATTGGTATAAAAAGTCACAAAAGAGACTGAAAGAGTTTCTTTTAAAAACGCAGTTCAAATCGGTATCTAAGCAACGCATCATCATCCAGTACCCATACGATTCGGGCATTGTTTGTGGTACAATAATGTCAATTAAACATGATGTAAAGCCGTATTTGAGTCAACTGTCAGTCAGTGCAGCTCTGTTATTCTGTCACGTCTAAAACAAATGTCTTTTTTATAAAGATGTAAAAGCAAATGTTATTTTAAGAGAGCATTTGGAGTCCTGAGTCATTTCTCAAGGCATCTGGACCATCACACCCAAAGACATCACGCAGTATTTATTCTAGCGAACGGAGGAAAGATTGACGGCTTGTTGGAGAATCGGCCCATTGCTCAGAACCGGCTGCCAACAATAACATTCACGAAACACTTTCCAGCATGTTGCCATGTTTAAAACTCTATTCTCTCCTGCTGCCTGAACATTTTGGACAATCACTTAGTATTTCTCAGTTGGCGGTTTTACTTATTTAATTAAAAGTAGCCAAGAGAAGGTTTTTGTAGGAGAGCAGGGGGCATTTATTTCTATTGTGCAACAAAAATCTATAAACACTACATCCTCAGTGACCTTTTAGGAGGTCTTGGCTAATTTAGCATCAGGCTGGCTTTAGTTACGCTGTATTAATGGGGTTCCACCTTAATAATGAAGTGAGATCGGGATTTCTGAAGGGTGAAAGGTTCCAGCGGTCTTACAGAACCCAGAAATCCCATATCTGCAGTCATGCATAAAAACGATACACAGGAGGGTAATGGGCACAATATAAACTATACGGCAAAGCTGCGTTCATTATTATACTGACTTACAAATACACCAGATCTCATTAGTTTTGCTTATAATAATAAAATAAACTTTAATTTAAATATAAAACTTTGGCTTGGGATATTCACATTATTGCTGCAATATATATCTTAAGCTACATGACTAAGCAATGACTCTATGCAATTGTACAGATGTTTTAGCTGATGAGCAAAAAAATTGGCAAAAACTTCATATCTAGGGACCAGAATGTTAAAGAGCCTTAGCAACACATTACAGACCACCTATAGCATGGTAAAACACACACACACAACACACACAGCCATGCACGACTATATACATCCAAAAACACAAAAACCTAGTTTCTACAAAGACTTTAATTTGTCTAATATCAAACATTAAAAAGCTCTGAACTGCTTTTGAGATGTTTACGTGTGTTTATAAGAGCTTTAAAAATGCTTTATAAACAATTTACGCAGTTCTGTGTGACATGAGCGAGCGAGGTCGGGGGAGTTTTCTCTGCCAGTATAAACAGCAGAAGAACATTTCCCACCATAATCTGTCAATCACACAAACCGTCCGCTGATCATAGCTAATTACATCAATGAGAAATAGCTGGAACAGTAAACAACAAGCCTTTTGAATTCGGACCCTGTCGGTGGTCAAGTCCCGCTGAAACACACGTTTGGCACAAGCCCACACACGTGGATGCACAGAAAGTGACTTACACAAACCTAAAAGCTTTTTTATACAGGATAAAGGAAAAAATTGCATCCATTTGTCATCATATAGCGACGCTAGATTACTTACTGAAGAGAAACGGTTACAATTTTGCAGCAACTGCAATAAAACTGAAAGAATGATTAGGATAAAAACACTAGCAGAGTCTGAAATAGATTTATTGTATAAGTAACACGTTCAATTGTCTAAATGTTATTGCAGGACATATAACAAAATAACAAAACCCAGTGACAAAGAGATAAATGTGCATGACAGAAAATGTGTAACGTATTTAGACAAGTGACTAAAACGAATTTAAATTGGGAAGTCATAAGAAGAACAAACACTGGAAGATAAGTAAGATTTAAAAGAAAGATAAAAAGAAGGGCAACAGGAAATGGAATATAAGATGGGAAAAAGAGAAAGGGGAAATTGAATAGATGAGAAGAGATACATGTGTCTGTATTTAGCAGTGTGCAAAAACTTCCAAGCTGTAGATCTTTAGCAGGGGGATGGACAGAGAAGACATGAAGAAAAGGGGAAAATGGGCATCATGTAATTTCCATCCATCACCCCATCTTTTAAGAGGAGAGGGACAGAGAAAGAGAGGAGAGAGGATGTGGTCACTGGTTGAGACCTCGGTATGTAAGAAAGGGTTTGTTTGACTCCTGGAAACAAAATTATTCTGTTACAGTGGTCTCTCATACACGTGCACACACTCGTGCACTTGCACACACACTCGTGCACTCACACACTCGTGCACTCACACACTCGTGCACTCACACACTCGTGCACTCACACACTCATGCACTCACACACTCATGCACTCATACACACACTCAATGGAAAAGGTTGGAGAAAGTTCTGGAAATCCTGTGAGAGGGATTCTCTGGGGATCTGGAGCATGGCATTTTTATGAGGAAACGTATTAAAACTTAAAAAATTTCGGAACACTACAAAGGCCACTCAGTTAACAGAGGCCATGTTGTGCTCTGGTAAGTGTAGTTTGCACCCTCACCTTCTCTGAATACGACTTGTCCTTGCGGTTTTTGAAACAGACTTTGGGTTTTTAAATGTCACGTTTTAATCTGCCAGGAACTGAGGGAAAGCTGTGCGTGTAAGTGTGTTAGCTTGCTAGCTAATAAAGGATAACCAGATGTTTACATTTACTCTGGAACATGTGAGGGGTTTGTCCATGCAGAGGTTTCTCCCATAAGTTTAGGGTGTTTGTCGGAGAAATCCAGTGAAATAACGAGAACTAAGTGGAACTAACTAATTCAAACCAAAGCCTTAAATCAAAACCTGGGTGATTGTAATATCAGGGTTTGGCTTAGCAAACACCTGTAATGACACGCTCATTATTAAGATCATTGTTATCCAATTTCTTGCTTAATGCTTTCTTAATAACACGCAACAGGCCAAGATGAGTGGCCATGACCTTTTATAACCTGTTCTGTTTTATCATTTTCTCCACATTTCGTTTCCAGTTATTAAGTGTGTTGTTCTGAAGGCTGTGTGGTGCGAGTACCGTACGTACACTAATGCTTGGCTGGGTAAATGGCTGAGTAGCTGTGTGACTCAGTCCTTCGGTGATGATGAAATTGGTTCGGTCCACTGGGTCCAAGTTCTGGCAGGAACTAATGTGAAAAAGCACCACAAAAAAGAAACTTTATCGATGGCCAGAGCAGTGGAAAACATTCACACAACGGTGCACAAACAGATACAGACCAACATATAAACATCCGCACCTAGTGACCAACAAAACCAAAAACTCTGCAACTCTGCATAGTTTTTTAGTTTGTATTACGTGAATGTTTTGACCACTCAAAAAGCAAAAATGATGTCATATCTGAATATGTTTACACTGTTAAAGACTTCCATCACTTCTTAAGTTTAAAGCTTATACAAATGTCAGAAAAAAATTTCTTGAACCATTTGTACTCTTGAATTTAAGACTGCAGAATGTTCACAGACAAAACATCTGTTTATTTATTATTATAATAGCTTAACAGTTACCAACAGAAGTAGCTTTTTTGTACAGTAATGGTGGTCTCTTCTAATGAAGACCACCACATTAAAATCACATTTTCACCTCAGTATAGCATCATATTACCGGTGCTTATGACAGTAAATTAATTAATAAACAAATTGTAAATATAATGTATGAATAATTTTCCAAAATATTTGGTTGTTTAACATCAGCCCTCTCATTTTTCATAAGTTCTCCCAATGCTTTCATTTAATCTCAAACAGTTAACGGCTAGTTTTGCAGCTAGCAGATTTAGCCACACTGTTGATGGTTTCTCACCCGGTGAGTCATGATGACGTGAGCCTCTTTGGCCTCCAGCACACTTTGTGACCCGAGTCTGTGGTTTCATGAAGAGACACAGAACAGATTGGAGGAGGTTCATTTTTGAGCAATGTTTGGTTTAAGCTGTACTGCAGTGAAACTGCACATGACAAATGGAGTTTGCTGGTCCCGCTGCAGTGCTGACTCACGCAGTAAAGAATGCATGAGGGTCGCTGCATGCATGCATGCAGTAGAGGAGAAAGAGGAGGTCGGGCCCCAGAGGGCCACAGGGACCCAACAACTGGATGAGCCCGATTCCTATTCACACCACAATGGGAACAGTGTGAATGTAAACTGGATCCAGATTTAAACCCAGACTGGTACCAAATGAAACTAAATGAGGTTTTAGAAAGTGTAAGAAAGCAATAGAGCAATTGAGCGTCTGTCTGGGGCCTCTAATCTCAAAAACAGACTTAGCCTTGTAAAACACACAAACACACACACACACACACGTCTGTTTTGCTCATTAGCAAAGAAGAAAAAGCTAAAGGGAAAGAGACTCTGATTTTGACCATTAGCTTGTTTAAGGATTTTAAAACCTGTCTTTCCCCCATTCTAACACCAAATAAATTAAATAACGCATTAGTAACTTGCCAAGACCAGATTCACAGTAACAATTACTCACACTAGGCTAGGAAATGGAACAAAAACCAAATTCTTAAGTATTAAACACTGGTATGTGATTAGTCTCGCACCATTTACGCTACAGACGTGATTCAATCGCCAGTCCTGTAGCCTGCTGACAAGATGTGTACAACACTTTTCTAAGCAATCTGATTTTTGTCTGGTAAATGATAAAACACACAAAAATCTGACTTTTCCTGCAACACAAGTTTAAGGAACAAAAAATCATTTGGGGGTTTTGGGGGGATCACTTATCAACATCCTAGCAACAGCACAAAACACCAAAAACAACTCAGACCAGAACATTAATAGAAACATTAAATAGTTTCTGCTGTGTATCCCAATAACATAATAGTCACTATAATCCAGGCTATGCTGCTGTGACAGTGTGTTACTGCCACCTAGAGGCCATTGTGCACTAACACACTTCTAGCGTTTGACGTCTGTTTTGCGTATAATACGAATAACAAGGAACTAACAAAAGCTATGTAATCACATAAACAAATGATGTAGAACATATATTAAAAGTAAACATATATTTACAAATATTTATTGCATTTGTTATATCAATAACTAGATTGCATACAACAATATAACAGGTGTCAACAAATATTTCGTGGGCTAACACGACTGACAAACTTAAAGGCATATAATGTCACTTAAGGGATGTTGTAAATTAAGTTTGCAACTTAAGTAATTTACAAATTAAGTCGTAAATAAGTTTAATATACTGTTTGTACCTTCTGGTAACTGGAGGTCTGTGTGCAGGTATTTCCTCAACAACACTAGAGCAGATATGTCCTCGTCTACCGATGCTTACGTTAGTTAAAATATGTGGACATGAAACATTTAAAAAACGTTTTATTTAAACTAAACAACATAAACACGTCAACTAATCGTAAATTTACCGAAACAAACCATCCGACTCCCGCCAGTCCCTTCAAACAAATCCCACGTGACTCCGTTGCAGCGTATCGTGAACGCCATTGGTTTATTAATCTTTGTTTTAATTATTATTATTATTTAATCATTATTATTATTAAATATAATCATCATTATTCTCTATTTTAACTTTGGCTCTGAAAGCCAAAGCGTTACAAATGAACGTCATGATATTTATAATGTGATGGCATTAAATTACATTAAACCCTGTAGATTGTTAACGCAGAGCGATGTGTTGGCAAATATTTACATAGACACGCTGTGGTTCTTTAATTTGAGAATATATATATAATAATATATAATAATATATATAATTATTGAATGAATAATGGGCAGCATTGATCTGTCAGACCTACTAACAGTGACGTTGTAATACAGTATTAGCGATAGAGGTTTAGACCAATCATGACGAAGAACGCAAACACGTCACACGCTGTTTTACCGGAAATGTATAAAAGTCCGTGTCAAGCGTTGTAATGATTTTATTTCTACATATTTAAATGTTGATTCTTTAATCCTTAAAGCTCTTAAGTATCGTTTCGACATAAGAAAACAATAAAAATAGAGAATGTTTGTTTTACCGTACAGTAAATGTAAAACTGTGTCATATTTAACCATATCAATAACAATAATTGAATTATTTTTATAATTTATAAATGTGTTTTCTTTACAATTGTGTTATTTATGTTAAATATGATGCAGGATTTGTGATCTCAAATGTAAACACACACACACACACACACACACACACACACACACACACACACACACACACACACAAAGTAAGACACTGGGAGAGCAATTATTTAATTTTCCCTCTATTTTTAATTGGCACAGTTAACACATACAAAGAATTCAGTGCTCCAAAACACAAGCATAACAAACAAAACAAACAAAAAGTGCAAAACGAACAGTTGGCAGACACCACCAAAAAGTTTAATTTATTTAGCAAAGCTGAGAAAAAAACTGGGACATTTTAATAATCAAAATTTAAAAATAGACTCTTACCATGGTTTGGTAGTTCACTCTTATTTATAGACTTGTACGTATAGATATACATATATTTATATATTTATAATTCTCTTATTTGGGAACGATGTTTTGTAGCCCAAGAGAGCAGATAAGGGCAGGGCAATTGACCAGATATGAGCTCTCTTCACTTACAGAGACAATTGTGTGTGTTTTCCATATGGTGACAGCCCACAGCATATAGCACGACTTAAATGGTGGTAATGTTCAAAATGCTTACAATTGTTTTGCTCAGAGACAGAGCCCTCGAGACAGTGTGTGTGTGTGTGTGTGTGTGTGTTTGGAAGACATGTTCAATGATGTTTTCCACTCATTAATTACACATTTTCATATTTACAGTTTCATCACTGGTGAGTCAGTTATTAAGAGAGGCTGTGCAATTCATTTAACATAAAACATCAGAACTCAATTATAAAAGCATTCAGCATTAAAGATGAATTTTGTAGTGGCTCTATGGTGATCCACTAGCGGTACCAAACGGAATCGTAAAGGTAATGTTTTCCAAGGGTCTCCTGACCGCTCAACGCCATTGGTTGGACGAACAGACTCAACCAATGGCTGAGCTAATGTTGCTACGGCGCGCTAACTAGGATGCTCAAACAAACAGAGCTGTTTTAAGATGTTGTGATCGTACCAAAGAGCCACAAAGTGAATTACAGATGTCTCTGCTTAGCCACTAAAGACAAATTTTAACATAAATAAATGATACACTTCACCTGTGAACTGCAGTTTTATAGCATGAAAAAAACTGGATTTTTTGAATCTATGATGTTGACTGATGTACTGGGCCTGATTAGATTTAGTCATCCTTAAAAACACACACTAAATATTCTAAAACCTCTTCTGGACTCAACATGTGTGAGAAAATTACAAACTCTAAAAGGAAAAATTATTATGTGCCTCATTGGTGATGAGTAGTCATTGAAAAAAATCTCTTCACAGACATTACAGAAAAAAATGAAACCGTCAAACCACAGTAATTACAATTAAACAGGCAAACTAACTGGTTTAAAGCTGAAATCCGTAACCTTTTTGGGTTAAACGTGAACAAAAAAAGTCACTGAGCAAGTACAAAACAGAGCAGAGTTCAAAATGGTCTCCTCAGCTTAATCCGATTCACAATGATAAGCTTATAATAATGATTTCCAATTTGAACTGCTGAAAGTTTGACCTGTGGTTATGTCACATATGTAAACAAAAAGAAGATTTAGCAATTAAATCGCATGTGTGGGTGTTGGAATTATAGCTGTTGTTTACAATTTGAATTTGTCATGTAAATAACCTGCAATTTTGTGTTTCAGAGATGGTGATAGGAGGCAAAAGTTACGGATTGAAGCTTTAAGTAAACACCTCAAGCATGGAGTCCAGTCTATCATATACTCTGTTTAAGATATGAAGGCCATGCACTGGATGCATGTTAATTGTCAGGTTAACCTATACATTTGGCTCAGGACACATTTAAACCATAACATATAAACCCTTGTTTCCAAGGTAACTGAAACCGGAGACAAACCAATGAGGTTGCAGGTTCTTGGCTGGGTACTCCACAGGGTAAAACCATGAAAACATGAACACAACAGCCGTCACAATAAATACATACGTATATCAACAGGATATTATCATATTCATGTATGTATATGTGTTAACAGAAAAGGCTGCTCTTCCATCCAGCAAATCAAAACAGTGCTGAGGGTGTGCTGAGCAACGATTGGACGGATATGGAAAAGCAGAAAGTCACTGGATGAATGGAAAGTGAATCACATCAGGGCACGATGGCGTGTACAAAAATGAAGTTAGAAACAATGAACACTAAACAGACAAACAGGGTTTGAGTAAGTGCACTGGAAGGGCGGAGACAGAAGAGGTGCCAGGGCAAGCAGTCATGCTGTTTGCTAGTGAAGCTCCGCCCCCGATTCGGGACACAGCCATATTAGCAACCAATGGCCAGCAGCTGTTATCTCTGGGAGATGAAATCAAAGAGTATAAAGGAGCATGGCCTGAAAAAGGAGCTGTCGCCATGGAATTATAAAACAAGTGAAAACTGGTGGTTTATGGTTAACGGTACACAATTTACAAAATGCATAAATAAGTTTCTGCAAAACTTATTTTATTTCTGCAAAACTTACTCTTTAAAGAAAAATCTTCTCTGTTGATAATCATACACTTACCAAACCAAATACAAGTATTGGCATTTTGTTTCTATAAACAAATTTTAAGCATAGCAAATCTAAAGCATACTAAAAATTACATTCGTTACTGAATGTAACACAGTCCAGAGAGTCTATATGAGAGTGTGCGAGATAGTTTTCTGATACGATGTAGATGCAAAGACGTGCTTGCTAGTATTGCAAATTTAGCTCCTTTTCCAGACCATAGCTCCAGGGTTTTAGAAGATTTTAGTCTGGGATAGTTTGGGGAATCAGAAACAAGACAAATACACGCTTACATACAGTCATTCGCACAGGCTGAAACAAATTTAGCACTGTTCAGTAACTCAGCAAAGCTCGGCCGCAACAAAGAGCCATAAGCAAAATTATATATATATATATATGCAGATCATATTCACCTCATTATAAAATAACAAACAGGTAATAAATCTAATGTCATAATATTTCTCATTTCTCTGATTTGCTGTTAAAGTTCCTCTCTACAGCAGGAGAATTACAAATGCATTTAGGCCGAGAGACCTCTATAAGCTCTCTCTCTCTCTCTCTCTCTCTCTTTCTTTCTCTCTCTCTGTCTCACTCTAGGATGGCCATGAAGTGAAGTCTGTAGTTTCCCCACATGTGGTTGCTGTTTGCCCTGCACCACTGAGTCCTCCTTCCACACTTACGAATCTGCAGTCACACAAACAAACAAACAAACAAACAATGAGAAACAAAACAAATGTTAGACTTGACGAAATGATGAATGCTTCCCTTATGAAAATGTTACTTGACTTTTCACGCTATGAGGCTTTAATGCTAAATTGAGTGGCATGATGCAAATCTTTGGTACCCCTATGCATTCTGGGGCCCCGCCCACAATCAGTGATGTCATACATAAGTGTGCGTATCAGGGTGAAATTATATTGCTGGAGACGGACTAGGGTGTGATAATGCATATTATAAACAAATTAAATATTAACTCTATGATATATTTGTAGGTGTAGGTCAATTGTTTATTTAAAAACAACCAATGCCCTCATTCACACACAACAACAGCCAAACAGCTGCAGAACAAATCTAGCGTGTTCTAGAATGTCTTTCTAGGTGCTAAATAACTGTATTCTAGCTATGGTCTACAGTAGTTGCTTAAGTTACTTACTGTCTATATCTTATTGCAAAGGTCATGTGAGACGGTTCATGCATTTAAGAAATTAACATCCTCACATGACTGACATTCAGTGTAAATCACACACATGCAGCATTAAAACACTGCAATGAAAAATAAAGCTATAATCCGGGTTAATATGTGGCTTATATCACATCACAAAGTATCTTGAAATGGAAGACAAATTGGGTTAATTTAAGATCTTTTCACTCTTAATGTGACACACAGACCAAAACATTAAACACACACACACACACACACGGTTAATGCACTCAGCTGGTACTGTCTCACCCTCGGAAAGATAAACCCTTCTCCAGGAAAAAAGATCTGCAGGAAACCAGGAAGTTTCACATTTGGTAACTTAAACTGTACTCTGTGAAATCCAGATTCAAGCTAAACATTTTGTGTAGTTCTAATTAATTTATTGTCTTTTTGTGAATTTGTGTCTTATATATTTGCTGTTGGTTGGTATTCTAACTGTAAATGCTAAGAATTTGAGTGAATTATCTACAACTAAAGGACCATACCCACTCACAGGAAACATTCTCTGAACATTGGCTAATGTTCTCTTAAAGTTATCAAAACATTCTTGAAGTAACGTTAGTAGAACGTTTTCAACGTTATACATCATATACCAAGAAACATTCTGTTTTAGTGGTTAGTAGAATGTTCAAATAACAATATTATAATTAAGCAGTAATGTTAATGCAATGACTAAAAATGAACACTTTGAATGTTATGAGAACTTTCAAAGTAACATTTTTTTACATTTTTGTTACTGAATGTAAACATTAGGGAAATGTTCTTAAAACCCTAAATTGTTAGCTGGGTAATATGACTAATAAAGATTCTAACTAATGATGACCGTTTTAATTACGTGTAAGTATACTTGTTTACGCTTTATTGTTGAATCACATGACCAAGTTACTCGTTTACTAGTGGACAGGGTTCATATCAATATTATGCCATTAAATATATAGGATATAAATGCCTCATGTAGATAGTGCACCATTTTGATATCTGTGGAAAAACACGTAATTAATTTACACAAACGTTTAAAGTTTCCCTCAGTAGCTACTGCATCATGGTTAAGATCTTTACATAATACAAAAAACATGTCCAAAAACCGCACATATCACATATACCTCATAACATGCACTGCTACTCAATACGACAAGATACTATGATGGTTCATTATGTGAAGTGCCATTTACCATATTAAACTATGGTTGACTAATAGCTAAACTCATACTGTACATTAATACATATACAATCATGTAGTCATTTGGAGGAGTTTCAGAGTGTCTCTTTGTAAAACGCAATCCACCAAAAAGGGTCCAATTCTATTAAAAAAGTCATCTACTATCTTAAACGCACCCTAGACGCTCTCCGTCAGTGTCTATACACAAATCATACAGGCCTGTCAGGACCTCAAAAACTCTGTCAAATGTAGGTTATGGCACCTTTGGCGTTGGAGTCTAGAAAGACTTCGATGTAAGATGTTGGAACGTAACCCTCTTCCTCCTCGTTTCTCCTGACGCGCGTCCATCCGTCCCCTTTATCTTCTTCTATTACGTACAAGAGTTCACCCTCAGTGACTGCGATGGTACCTTCATTGTGACCTGCAAAGAAAGTGAAAATGACATGAAAAGGTGTCATTTTCCCAGAATGCACTGCGGCAGACTCAGAGCCAAGCCAACATAAATTATGAATGCATTTAATTCAGTACTGAAACCTGTTGCTATAACCTGTCATTGTGCTAATATCTAATGCTAATTGCGTTCAGTCCCTTACAGCTTCAACTCTGTTAGCATGCTGCCTTAAAAGACAGCTGTCTATGTAGACACCAGAGAGTCAATTTGAAACAGAGTCCATACATTTTAAGCTGTAATAGAGAGATTTACCTATCAGAACAGTGTATCTGAAATACCTTCAAATGGGTAAAGGGCTTTGCAGGTGCCGATGGTCGGCAACATTTCTTCATCAGCGTCGTCAAACTCATCAAACTCTGGTGGTTCTGTCTGGGCTTTACTCTGGACCTCAGAACTCTGTTCCTCTGTGTAACTGCCATCCGGACTGCTCCATCACACACACGCACACACACGTAGAGAGTAACTATAGCAACCGTTCCACATCTTACCAAATGATTGTGTGTGTGTGTGTGTACTTGTGTGGGTGTGTGTGTGTTTATGTATGTGTGAGTTTGTGGTGTGTGTGTGAGTTTGTGGTGTATGTGTGAGTATGTATGTGTGTACTTGTATGGTTGTGTGTGTTTGGGTATCTATGTTTGTGTGTGAGAGTGTGTACCTCTCTCTATCCTGTGCACAGTTGTTGCTGGTGGGTGGCGTGCTGTTTTGGGTTTCAAACAGGGCGCTCGTTCTCCGCGGAGGGTCACTCTTCACCGGCATCCGTCCCTCTACCTCTGCTAACCAGCCCTGAAACACACACACAATAGCACACACACTCATCTCCACAGCACTGAACTACTCATCCATATTTGCATTACATTTACACACACACCTCAAACTTCTGAGCCTCCGCCTGCAGTTTATCAATGTTCTGGGCAATCTCTGCTAAGCGGGGGTCCACGCTGTTAGGATCCCCCATCTGTGGGTTCTTCACGTACACCTCCTTCATCTTCGTCAAAGCGTCTCTGCAGGGAACGAAGGAATGTGACGGAATAACTTCAGGCTAACTCGAATCAAAGCTGCATTAAGGAATGTGTTCTAAATTCCTATTAGATTTCTTGTCATTCTCTATTCAAGTCAATATGAAGGAATTAGAGATTGTGTTTATTGTGTGTGTGTGTTTGTGTGTGTGTACTTTTGATCCATTTCTTTCTGTATGTCTTTGTTGATGTCGTCTATTTTAGCTTGAAGTTTCTTTCTTCTCTGTTCTGGAGGCAAATGGCTGAAATCTTCAGGTGTTGAACCCTGAGGAAAAGAGGGAGAGAAACAGTGAGTAATCTCTATCCACTTTAAAAAAGCAACAATGTTTATCCTGCACAACAAAAATCTGTTTCCATATGCAGTAGATGTTTAGGGGGTTGAAATAACCTAGACATCTTTCATATTCATCGCTGCATATGTCTAAACAAGGCATGTCACACTACAATTCATCCACACCTAACATCCATCACATTTAATCACTATACAGATAATTCTGACCTTTCAATCTGATTGGCTAGCTGACCTTGGAAATAGGCCAATCAGCTTTAAAATGTAGAAATACTGCAGCTCATTAGTGGCCAATTAGATGAATGAATGAAGTTTTTATCATCAATGACAGTAAACAGCCACACAAAATAAACAATAATTATTATCCGATTCATTTTTACTGGTTTGAGATGTGTGGATGCCTCTCTCTCCCTCTCTCCCTCATATCCTGTTTCCTGTCTGCATTAATAAACTAATCTATTGAGCACTGGCTTTGTTCCAACGTCCACATTAATGATCTCTGACTGCCAGTATTTGCCATGTTGTTGCTGCTGCTTACTGACAGAAGGGGGTGCTATTGAGCATCAAACCTGTAGACCAGATTTGTAAGACAAAATGGTTTTGTGCGGATTTTCTATCGTTTAAAGCTCGAAGCATGTGCATGACGTCCCTGATCACGTCATGTACATGGGGGTCAAAGTTCACAGGTCACAAACCCCACCCCTTCTTTATTCTACGTCACACTGTCATGCATTATGAATCAAACTGGTTTTCACTGCATGCACTGCAAACTTAATAACAAAGTTTAACTGCACAACAAATTCACTTCAGGCACAAATCAATCATAATAACAGTCATAAAAACTGTCACAAGCACAACATACATGCTACACTTATTGTGTACTCACCTTCTTCAAAACAAACACAACACATTATTAAAATAAAATGTTAATTATAAGTCATTCTCATGAATTTATGAATTCAATTATCTGAAAACATTCCAACTTGATCAATCTGGACCAAAATCTACAAAGTGATCTAACAAACTAACAAACACTACAGCAAAATAAACCAATCTACATTATCAGTGATGGATGATTTACTAAACATGACATGTCAAAAAACTGGGAGGGGCCTAAAATGTGATTGGATTTTTAACATAATAATTGACATCCCCATAAAATCAAGTGACAGAAAATGCAGACAGAAGAGTCTAATGTTTTAGCTCTAACACACAGGGCTGTTATCACCGCTCTCTACAGATTTCTGTATTTACTTAAACCATTTATCTGAAAAGCGAACAGTGAATTTCATCTCATCATGCCATATATCTGGTTAGCAATCGAAATGAATGAAACGGTTTGAAATACGTGTGGATATAATCAGGAGGAAATGGATATGAATGGATAAAAAAAGAGGTGGACATATAACAGTCTTCAGATCACCTCAATAAGGGTCCGCATGTGGGCATTGAGTGAGAGCTACACAGAGGACAGTCACCACGGCAACGAGACAAAAACAACAAAAACAAGACAGTAACAAAAAGATAAATGAGACAATAACATGGTTTCGTACTTAAAATCACACAGGTAAAATGACAAAAACGACAAAACTTTATTTAAAAAAACTGTAAATAAGGGTTCGAACACAAAAGTACATCAAATGATGTTAAAGGGTCTTGTGTTACTACGACGACGAACATGCTGCGGTCATGCCGCTCAAACAGGCTAATGAGGTCATGCTTACCAGCTTCAGAGAGAGCTTCTCATGGACGGAAAGAGAGAGCGGTGGAGAGACGGAGAGAGAGAAGAGAAAGACATCAGCGATGCAACAACAGAAGAGTGTACAAGTTAAAACACACACACATGCAGGTGTGTATGGATGCGTTTTAATCTCACTGTTGAAGCTCACCGCATTCACCTGCGCAAAATTACAACACAGGGCAGTTGGAGACGGACAAAGTGGTAAAAAATCCTCTGGAATATTCTACACACAACAGTAATTGCTTGTATCCACTGACAGAGATGGCAAGATAAAGACACGTTGCAGTATCTCTGTTCATATCTCTTCTAAACTGATGACTGAAATTATGTGGAAATTATTTTAAACACATTTATTATACACAGTCATTTTTGTTAGAGAATGGGGCTGTTGTAGAGAATGTGATTTATCACAGGTGTTGATAAAGAAGTGACAAACTATAACCATAAACAAGAAACTTCTCCTTTAAATGTGAAATGTCTGCTCTGAGGTCAAAGCAAATGGTGTCTTTGACCATCTGTCCTTCGCATACAGTGAACTTCAACAGGTTTTACCAATGAACCAGTGATGATGAAGAATGTTACAGGGTCACATGAATGACATCGTCAGTCTAAAGCAATAATCAGCCAATAGAAAACAACAGAGATGGTTTTTACACGAACAGACACAACAACTGTCTGAGAGAGAAACAGCGAGAAAGAGGAAAGAAAGAGAGAAAGAAACAAAAATGAAAAGATTCTGAACAGATTTGCTAGTTCCTGAGGTCGGTCATCATAACAGAGAGAATTCTGGGTAATCCTACCTGTGCTGGGATATCGCATCAAAATGTCATGATGAGGTAAATGTGTGTAAACAGTGTGAAAGTTCATTATACGGCTGATCCGGTGGCAGACGGTTGTGTGTTACACTGAATAACAGTTACAATGCAAGACAGATAAAACAAGTAAGTGTATACAGAATTTTAGTGAAACATTAATTTCACAAATATAATGCATGTGCCTGTGAATCGAACATGATCATAATACAGTAACAAAAGTTTTGTAGATCTTTCTTGCTTTAAATTGAATTAAATCTGTCATTTCTGAGCTTGTCAAAAAAGTCACGTTGATTGTTATATCTGCTACAAAAAACAACAGCATGTGGGTTGGGTACAACATAAAGGTTTTTTTGAAAAGTATTTAAATAAGAGTAACTTTTGGTTAAATAATCTTAAATGAGGCTGTGAGAGAAATTTGCTAATGTTTTGATAACTTCGTTATTAGTTAAACGTACCTCCAACATCTAGTTTTTGAGCGTATACATGTGTCAACAGGACATACAGAATTCAAAGTGTTCCAACAGACACAGATAAATACAGATTGTTTACGTGATGTACATACACAGAAAAACATCCAGTGTATCAAAGCAGCAAAATAAGATTTTGTTATAAATGTATAATGTAACAATTGTATAATGCCACCAAAAGGGGTGAATTCTGAATGTATCTCTGCATATGAAAGTGTTACGAGCACGCGACGTTCTTTCGCATTGACTGAGAATGCATTCGGCTAACGTTCGCTTTCTGCGCTCGTGACACTTTGAGAATTAACCCCTCCCACAAAAGCTGATTTGCCAGAGCACAGGGGCAGAGCCAAGCTGCTTGGGGTGCATAAAAGAGGTGGGTCATAAGCCAATGAGGGGGTCAGTTGATGATGAGGTAACTGTTCAATTACGGATGGCTTTTAAAACTGAATTTTAGACACTAACCTCATTCAAGAGACAAATTTAAAGAAATAAATATCAATAGGAAACTTTAGCATCTGTAAATGTTTTACACATCAATGTTTAAGTATTTTATGTCACAAAGAACCACTAAATGAGGTTATGTCTGTTAAAAATGTTTTTAACACACTCACACACACGCATACAAACACACACACACATTCTTTAAACTTTCACACACTCTTACACACTTACAACATATTGCCTGGCCTCAAACGCATATGTAGGCCGGCCGAGAGTCCTCTTCATAATTTCTTTATTATAATATAGAGACTGGGCAGACTGTAGCAAAGAATAAACCCTAATTAAACACACACACACACACACACACACACACACACACACACACACACACTCTTGTACACCAATTCAACAACTATACAAACAGTCAAACATACTGGCACACACACCACCCTACATATCAACAAGTACACCATATAAACCAAACAACACACACGCTCTTAAATACACTTAAACCTCTACAAATATACATACTTACAAACACACAACCTATACAAAAGAAAAACAAGTGCACATTTATATCCAACATCACAACACACCTAAAGTATTACAAGACTCTGAAACACACACTTTTGTTCATTTTAAAGATGCCAAACTGACCATTGTGTGTGTGTGTGTGTGTGTGTGTGTGTGCGTGCAACTTTCTCCAATAACAGCCATTAGTGTGTGCACAAAACAATATTGTAACACTGTATCTCATAAAGAGTGAAAAACACATTAAAACATCAACAATTTTTTACAATTATAACAAGCCAGGAGCACAAACAGAGGGAATGAAAGTGTAAATTATTTTAGCATGTTGAAAACTGTCATGCTAAAATACTTTAAATGTTTAAATGCTGCCACCCCACTACTTTGAATTCTTTATCTTTCTTTGTCTTTAAAACAAACAAACAAACAAATTTATTTTTCTTTCTGTTTTCCACAACAGTTTTTTGAATGTTGCAAAAAATGAAATATTTACCCTAAAACTAAAATGTATAAACCACATAATCAGCATTTGAGGGTTAAAAATGAGTTCATAGAGAAACAATTGAAACTCAAATAGAACTGTCAGCATACTGACAGGACAAACCCAACCTCACACTTCCTGTTTGACGAATAAACAGCCTAAAATAGGAAATGGAAAATCAGATTTTTAAACATAGATTTTTGTATCTGGCAGTAAAATAGACAGAAATCTCCGTTTCTGCCACAGCTTGAAAAGACAAATGGTCTGAGATTTACATAGGAACATGTACAGCAGAGTTCTGAACTGTTATCTGTCGTGTTTTGCTTCTGTTATCTTATAGTCATTCAAAACTTCAAATCTGTGCTCACACACACGGAAACATACGGCCGCCCTTCCTGAAGGGAAGGTGAATCTATTCGGACTTTATCAAAAGGTCTGGTGTGTGTGACTGAGACATTGTTTTGGAATGTTTGTGTAAACCCTTTCTGATGTGCGTCTGTGCATGTAATCGCAAAACTCAGGATAAACCTTTATGTTTGAGCACCCATTTTTATTTTAGGTTTCTCTTCAGAAGCCCTTTTTGTGTCAGGGCCTGGATAATGTGACCTCACTGGCGCCCATGTACTGCGTGTCTGTGTGTGTCTGTATTTGAAAAGGTGAAACGGTGAAACCATGGTAAATGCAAAAAACAAAAGATAAAAGAGAGAGAAAGACAGTTGGACAGAGAGAAAGAGGGAAAGTAAGTTATTAGCTGCATGAGGTAACGGGAAAAAGGAGCCGAACGATATAAAAAATTCCACTGCTGAATCCAGGATCTGAGTCACGTTATGACATCATTGCCTTCAGAATCTGAGTCACACTATGACATCATCGCTTTAGAATCTGACACTGCATTCAAGTGCTCTCATTAAGTTCCAACGTAGGCGCTCAGAAGACAATTAAAATGTGATGTCACCCATAAACCAGCCAATGGAGTCTCTATTCTTCTGTCCAGCATTAAAGCTTTTCTTCATCAATACAACAAACAACCTGTCAACCTGTCAAAAGTCATTTTTGATATCTGATATTCACTTTTGCTTAACTTTATTTAAGCAATATCAGTTTGCTTTCAGTATTATATTTCTTGACTGAAACCATAGTAGTGGTCTTCACAAGCGTTCATAAGCATGATCATTTCAACATAACCTACACCTTTTTCTCTGGTTTTGATATATACCTCATTGTTATTATGTTTATATGTGCGTTTATTTTATATATAATACTTTTTGTTATTTGGTGGTGACCTTAATTATTAAAATGAATTATTTTTACTATTATTGTACTTGAATGCAGCATCAGTCACTCTATGACATCATCACTTTAGTAGTGCCATCGAATGACATCACTAGGAGCCTTAAACCTATAAATTGATTCTGACTAAAATATGAACAAAAATTGTATCATTCAGCTCCCTTTTCTGGCACACGTACATGTTTCATGACAGGGCAGGCGATGATACAGGCAAAGAGCAACAACAAGTGCACACACATAAACACACACACACAACGTTAGCATGCACGGATACTTACCCCTCGCCGGAGGCTTCTGAGGCAGTGCATTTTGGGCTTGGAGGTCATGAGCTCGTTGAAACGGGACAGGGTCTCCTTGGACTGTTTGGGGGTCTGGGGAGTGGGGCAGGGGTCAGGGGTCACAGCAGAAGGTGAGGGAGGGTCAGGGGGAGGCTGACGGGGTACGGAGGATGTTAACAGGGACATAAGCTACCGGTAAGACACGTGCCACAGAGCAGCGACCAGTGAGTAAGAGAGATTTAGAGAGGGAGAGAGATATTGAAGCAGAGAGAGAGAGAGAGAGGGAGAGAGAGGAGAATAAGGTAGTGGGGGACAAAATCGACCCAGAAAGAGGTAAAACAAAAAAAGGAGGGGGAACACAAAACAAGAGAAATAAGGACCGAAAAATGTTACAGAACTGAACCAACGAATTAATCAATTAATCAATTAATAAAACCAAAGATAAATAAACTAAAACGGAACAGAAACGAAGTGCAAACTGAAAGAAATGCTGCGGCTGTGGAGCTATTAAACCTGTGAGTGAGAGAGTTAGTGTGTTAAACTCTTTGGTACACCAGACGTCACATGCAGGGGCTCAACTCACTGCAGAACCGTATAAAGAGACAGTACACTCAAAAATAAAACTTCTGTCATATTTACTCATGTCAGACCTGTGTGACTTATGACCTGTGTGCTCCTTTAATACAATGAAAGCGGATGGAGACTGGAGCAGTCAAGGCACATGATAGCTTTAGGTGAGAACAGTTTGAGTTTGTTTGTTTTTTGCTTTTTTTACATCCATTGTTGCTGTTTGCTTTCATTGTATGAAAGTCATTGTAAAACATGAAGGTCAATAAATGATGACAGAACTTTGATTTTTGGGTGGTCTATCCTTAAACTACATGCACACACACACACACACACACACTCTTCTAAAGTACTAAAAAACAGCTATCAGGTCAACCTCTCTCTCTCTCTCTCTCTTTCTCTCTCGCTCTCTTATTAGCAAGTTCCTTAAAGCGTAATAGAGAAATTAATGAATCTGGGAGACCTGACAGATTTATTCCCCACAGACTACAAAACCCTGTTAAACATCTACAAGAGATCCAAATGAAATCTAATCTTAATACATCAGGAAAAATCTAGATGAAGCTAAAGCTACAAAAGGAATTTAAAGGAACATTCCAGGTTCAACCAATTAAGATTTATAAACAACATCTTTCCCACTTTAACAAAATTCAGTTCTTAAACGCTCTAAACTTCAGAACCCTTACAGACTCCTTTCTCTGCACGTTAAACTGTTATTCTCACCTGTGATTACTGACAGTACATCACAGGTTAGTTTTGAACTCGGGACACTATTTGGCATTACATATCCGTACAGGTCTGCATTGACTTGGTATGAAACGTAATACATTGATCACACACAAACAGGATGGTGACAAACTGACAGACACAAGCAATGTTTGGAACTTCATACTATCATAGTATATCATAGTAGCATACTACCTAAACTATTTCTGCCATATGTATACTGTGTACAGTAGCAAATTTTCTATATGCATTGATCACCTATAGCTATTGACATTCTACAAAACATACACTGCGTTTGCATACGTTGCATGGAACAATGTATCCCACAATGCATTGCGTTCAAACAATGATTTAGTGATGAATCATCTGTAACTGATACTAACAGCTAACAAATAGATTTAGTGCTGTATAATAATGTGTACTGTTTTAAATGCTTCTAAAACAAAAACTACCACTACACAATATGGAGTACGACCACACAAGTTTTCATACTGACACAAACATGAACACACAAACGCACACCATTAAACATGAATCGCAGTGTTAATGCTCGTATCCTGGTCCTGCGAGGTTAGGTGAGGTGGAGCCTCTGACAGGGTCAAAGGTCAAAACAGCCACAAGACGACAGAAGATGAGAAAAGTACAAAAGGATGTTGTTACCATGGGAACATCAAGGAACGACAAGTGACCGAAGAAGGGAATGATTCTCAGTTTAAGAGAAAAACTAGGATTACGGTTCTCTGCAATGTCAAAGGTGAGGACTCTAGGGCTGAGCATTAGTTTGTTATCACTCTTGTTAAGGATGGATGTGGAACGTTTGTTTCTCGTGCGGGTGAACAAAGGAGGAGGAAAAAAGAGTGGAGGAAAACGATGGTGGCAAACGAATAACAGCAACTGCGTCTACTAACAGCCACTGCCACAATAAAAAAACACAACCAGCTACAACAACACAAACCTGCACGCAAATGAAAATAAACAGCACAAACTAAAATAGACAAAAACATTAATTCCTTACGATCATCTACTGTTATAGGAACTATTTTTGAATGTAAGTAAGAACTCAAGTGTGTGTGTGTGTGTGTGTTACCTTGTTTTTTTTATTGAAAGGCCACAGAGTTTTACTCTTGCTCTTGCTGGCGCGATCTGGTTTGTTTTCCGAGCGTGAGTTGGTGAGGCTGGTCTCAGACACTGTCCTCTTCATCGGCTGACCGTAATCTTCAAACTCCACATCACCTGGAGGCTCAAAGCCAGACTTGTATGATTCTATAACCTGAGACGAGTCCTGCAGGTGAGACAGTGATGCTGTTAGTGTTAGTGACACACACACACAAACACACACACAAACACACACGCACATATATACACGTATATCACCTATATATTTACTATATATTAAGTCTGTCTTTCTCTCTCTTTCTCATAACCTAAATAATCTTTTAAACTGAAGCTATTTTCTAAAATAATAGATTTTTAATAGAAGTGATTGATATGTCATAAAAAATTTCATAAAATAACTCCTGCTCCTGTTGAGGGTTCGATCCTGGGAACACAAGAACTGATAAATGTATACCCTGAGTTCACTTTAAGTTGCTTTGGATAAAAGCGACTGCCAAACGAATAAACTAAATAAAGTAAATAAAGAAATGAAGATTTACAGACAGCAGGGGGCGCTAGGCTTAAAAACCTGTCTAAAATGAGTCTTTAAGATTGGGTGTGTGGGTGTTACTAACAGCTTTTGGGTCGATGGATTCGGCCGACTGTGTCATTCCATCGAGACATTTGCCGATGATGGGCAGAATTTGCCGGTCCACCTCGGCAAACGTTTTTAGCGAGTCGCCCATTCTCTCTATTCTCTTCTCCTCCATCATCTGGATCTTCTGCTTAAACACAAGAACAGAGCATCAGAATTTCTTGCCCAAAAACTACAGAGACGTCTACATAGGCAGCATTGCAGTGTACTAACAAGGCTGTTTCAGAGGGTAAGCACCTACTAAAAACCTTCTGGACAAATTCCAAAGTTTCTTCTTTAATTGAAAAAAGAAAACGATCCCAGAATGCATTGCAAAGACCTCAATGAAAACATCACCAGTATGTTTGCATTTGCACCTGGAATATATTGGGGATGACTGTGTAATAATGTTCATTCTGCTCCTGGTTAAATTTCTGCAGATATGAGGAATATTCGTTCTTGCTGTCAGAAGCCATCTGATGTCTCATCTGAGCCTGCTGTCGTGCCTGAGAGAGAGAGAGAGAGAGAGAGAGAGAGAGAGAGGAATTATAATGATGAAAAACTAGCAAAACTTCGCTAAGTCTTGAAAAAGCCACACAGGTTTACACACATACAGTAAACTCTCACACACTCTGGCTAAATTAGGAATTGTGCTCTCAATGTCACTGACTTTTCCTAAATACTTCTACAAAGCTCAAAATACACTCCAAAAGATTTGTTACTTATACACATGGCTGACACCTCAGAACAAACACAACATTGACCTTTTTACACAGATATGTACTTATATTTTGAGCATGATAAGAGCCCTTAGCATTTTACAGTTCCACTTAATTTGTTTGTCTGTCTAAAGAACTGCAACTACAAATATACAAATGCATTTGAGAGAGAGAGAGAGAGAGAGAGAGAGATACAGAAAGAGCAAGGTCATGATAGCCACATTCTGATCTGATTCTGAGAAATCGAACCTGTTAACCTGAGGTTCAGTGTTACCATGGTTTCTCTCAAATACCACAAGCAGATCAACAGCAGTAAAAATGTGTGTGTATGTGCAGATGGGGAGTTTAGAAAAAAATCCCCAGGTAAACACATTGTTTCCCTAATATCACACACTCTCTGACTGCACACTTACTAGAAATTATATCTAACATACAGAAATAATAAGAAATTAATATGAAGGAATTTCATAAACAAATATTCAGTGTTCCAGGCATGCCGACAACATTGTAATGCAAAACACACGTTCACCAGCTACTGAGTTTATCACTACACTGTATTCATTATATTAGAGGCCAACCATATGCTTAGTTTACCTGTCAGGGGTCTTCTGCAAGACCCAAGCTTAATAATCCCCCCTTAACACACACACACACTTTTAAACACTCTTACGATGAACTGACAGTTACATATGGACCAGCGCGTTCAAACTGTTTGACTGTTCACACATTGAAATACTCATGCCTGGAGCGATGTGATTGGTGGGGCAGCAGCGCAGACAAACTTTAACAAGCTTGTGATTGGTTGGCCATTCGGCAGGTTTGTTGTGTAGGCGTGGTCATGGTTGGACAGGGAGCGACAGTGTCCAGACACACAAAACCGCACACACACAGACCTGCCACTGTGCACCTACCTTAATATAACATCGCTTCAAGGCATGATAAAAAAAAATAACACACACACAAAAGAAGTTAGACTAAGAAAATCTAAACCCCAACATGACAGCTACACATCCAGAACAAACCACTCGTGACTCATAAAACACAGTCAAACAAACAACAGTGCAACAAAACCACATTTAAACAAATAAACACACCAGCTACTGACTCTTATACTATACTGCCTACTAAGGACAATATGACGATGAAGTTACAATATGAAGCTACAATGTTTAGTGTTTCAAACAGCAGCATGCAACACTGTTGTCACCTAAAATTGGCACAACCCAGTTATAACTCAACAAATATTGTTATTTACCACTTTTTTGTCCAATTGTGTGGCAATTTTAACTACTAAATAATGAGTCAAGATCGTTGCTATCGTTCAGCACAATGCATTATGGGAAACAGGTATTGCATACAGTGTGCACTGCTGCATACTGTACATTTTGACAAATGTTGGATTGTCTTTATGCATAAAAACAGACAATGTATAAACTGTGCACACTTTAAATCTTGTTTACTGTGAAAACAGCTGTTGTACCTCAATGACCCTAAACATCTGGGTCTAAAACGACCTCAAAGTTTGTCTTTGTTGTTCATTTGACTTATTAGACGCTTTAAATGTCAGGAATGCTAAACGTAGCCGCACACACACTACCTGACAGATCTACTGACTCCTCCTTATCTAAGCATTCAAGGCAGAAAACTCTCTTAAGATTCCTAAAATTCCAAACTATTGGACTTCTGGAAACATCTCTTTTCCACTTCGGAATACTTTGGAAATTTCTCTTTGTTCTACAGAGGCTCTCTTTGTTCACAGAGACATCTGCTAAGCACACACTCCGTAACAGGATAAAGGAACGACTGAAAATCAGTTCAGTTTTTTTAAGGACGTAGGCGACGTTGAGTGTGCAATGGGAGTGACTCCAGGAGCGGCCAGTGCCATGGCAACAATGATACAGCGAGTGATGTGGTCTGAAGGAGCGAAGGAGAAAAACAGATGCATCTGAGTGGTCAGTGGAGTTTAATCAGTTTCTTTGCATTTATAGATCCAGACTGAACCTAAAGACATAATTACACCAGTAACATCAGGCCCAGATGGATTATACTGCAGTTTCAAACAGCCAACACACATCTGTCTGTCTCTCTGACACACATACATCTGTCTGTCTCACACACACACATATACCTACTATCTCAAAGAGGGACCTTCCATAAACTTTTGCTGTTTTTCACACAGCTAGTTCATAATCTTATAACCCTTATAACGCTAACAGAAAACTTTAGCAATTTTACAACTAAAAACTTTATTTTATTTTGTAGCCAATTTACATGTTAGGACATCCCCAAAAGGAGGTTTTGCTCAGTTTAGTCAGGTTTCGCTGAATTTTTGGTACAAATTTGTCAATATATGTTAAAGTAAACACACACACACACACTTACCTTCTCTACATCTGCTTTTGTCACATTGATGTCTGCGTCCATCTTCTCAAAATACTGCTGCGCTCGATCAGCCTCCTTACAGTCACGCTCAAACTTCCTCTTACACTGCACGCACACACACACAGTTAGGACATTTGGGAGCCCACAAATATAGCAATACACACAGATGTCTGGTCTTATTAACATATGTCAGAAGTTCTGCAGCATAATAAATGTTCATTATATGATTCATGTTGAATTGTTTATCCTTCATCTCTTTCTTTCATTCGTATTTGAAAGGACAATCAACATTTGTGTCCTTTCTGACCACTGAATCACCCAGTCACACACACACACACACACACACAATGAGATCATTCTTACACACTCACATACACAGTTCTTGTTCTCTCGTGCTCACACACACACACACACACACACACAGAATCAACAAACATGCAGCCAAAAAACTAAAAACAGGAACAGCCTAAACACAGAGACACACGTCAACACAAGACAGTGGCCACCCTGACACACACACACACACATGCACACACAGTATGTCCTGTGGAGAGAAACTCACCATCTACAATCACATCACCAACAAAAAATGTAACACTTATTACTGTGATATTTTGAATATGTACTCTGGTTATATTATGGTATTCTCTACAATACTCTCTATATATTTTTATGGTATAATAAGTCTAAAATATTGGTTAATAATTGATTGAAAACAATTGAAAACTTACCGACTCAAGCTGCTTCCAACTGGCTTCGACTTGTTGCTGGGCTTTCCGTCCATCGTGAAAATGCTATGAGAGAGAAAGACAACAGGTCTCACATTAAACTCTAGAGGGCACCCTTAGTCTCAGGAGAGGAATCTGAGACCACGAAGATCTCAGCAGGAGTCTCCATTTGATCTCACTTATGCTTGAGTGGTTTCCAAATCTGGAGTTATTTTCTAGGGGTTAATACATTACTAAGCTTCTGGGCATACGTACACAAAACCTGGACGGATGACTGTGTGTGTGATGCCCGGAAGCTGTGTTGTACAGTTGTGTGTGTGTGTTTCTCACACTGGGTTGGTTGTGTGTGTGTTTCTCTAAAAGGCTTCTCTTGGCCTGAGACCTTATGGAAAGTGTTCAGTTGGCCAACACTCAACTTCCCTCCCCACATACCAACAAAAGGTCTTGTGTGCCCCATAGATAAAGACCTGCCACTGATACAGGTCTGAGATCAGCTGAAGATGCGCTCAGAATCCAACATTCATCAGACTAATAAACATGTGACTGACATGCAGGAGATTGGGGCGGGGCTATCTTTTTGTCCAACCAATGGCAGACAACAAGGTTTAATTGAGCTATTTTAATCATCAATAATATTCAATCATCTTTTTTTATTCTGCTTGGTGCAGTTAGCGGTGCAGACCGTTGTAAATGTGTTGAGTTTAAAGATTTATTTTTGGTATGAGTTTATACGTTTATACACTGAACCAGGATCAGTGATCGACTGAATGAGTGACAGTGAGAAAATGAGAAGAGACAAAGGACTGAATGAATGAAAGAGTTTGACTGTGTTTAGTATTCACAGCTGAGCTTTCAGACTGAATAATAAGAAAAGCAAGCATGAGGTGTGAGAATCAAACTCTACAGTGCAGGAAACATTATGGGTTGTGTCTAGCATAAAGATCAAGCGTCCTAAAGAAATCAGGCACAAACATACTCGCATACTGCACACACACAAGTTTGCACAGCTAACTTTGTTGCAACTTTTCTATGGCCACAATTATTAAATTTACAATTTATATAATTTACAAACTCTTACTCTGCCTCTAACCTTTCATAGAAACATCACATAGTATGTTTAATAATCCATTTATGTTTAATATTAATGTTGGATGTTTCCCACAATGTAGGCGTGTGTGGTTTTTACCATCCTTGTGGGTACATTTAATACTATGGTCTCATATAGGTGTTGAAAACGCACACAACCTCACTGAAAACCTCACGCAACATACGCAACATACACAAACACACACAAACACACACAAACACAGCACACACACACACAAACAAACACACACACACACACACACAACACACACACACACACACACAAACAAACACACAACACACACAGGAAGCAGCTGGAAAGGTTTCAAACCCATCCAGTTCTTCTTGCTGAAACCCATTTAAATCAATATACAAACTAAATCTGAACTGACGGCTGATCCAGAATCAGTCTGAAGTGTTTTATCCAATCAGAAGACGTTCTGCTCTTCTCCAACGTTTAAATATTTTCATTTTCAGCAGGCGCGAACGAAGGACCCTGACTTTTTGACTGCCTGCGTTCTGATTGGCTCTTGGACATGTTGATGCAGAGATAATGTCATTTCATATGTTTGTCCTGGATGTGTGTGTGTGTGTGTGTCTTTACCACTCAAAGCTGAAGCCTGACAGCAGAAAATGCAGAAAACACCTGCACAAACTACAAACTTCATTCAGCTGACAGACAGACACACACACACGTCATTTTAACATAGGCTGACAGAAACAATGAAACTCAATACAGATGGATTTGAAGTTCGATTGAATATTTCCAGAGAAAATAAAAATTTGAGAAAGTGACACAGAGTGGTATCCAAAGGCTGAAACGATCTAAGAAAGATTTTAAAGAGTTTAAAAACTAACACTGAGGTCAGTGTGTTTCTGGTCATAACCTCAGATGGTCCGTTCATTCACTGTCTGATGCACACGAGACTGTCTAAGTGGGCGGGGCTTATCCA
This sequence comes from Yasuhikotakia modesta, assembly GCA_036877545.1. Lineage (NCBI taxonomy): Eukaryota > Metazoa > Chordata > Actinopteri > Cypriniformes > Botiidae > Yasuhikotakia > Yasuhikotakia modesta. The sequence goes on along the minus strand of JBAJNP010000833.1, from coordinate 26,730 downwards.
GTTTAAGCTGCTATGAAGATCAGACTTGATGTCGTTAGTCATAAATCAAGACTAGTCAGACTAGTTTGGTCTTCGTCATGCAATGATTTCATCTCGTTTCTTATTCTCTCTTTGTCTCTTTCTTTTCTAATATTTCTTCACAGATTCACAGATTTTATTTGGATCAGTCTGGTAATGATGCAGCACCTGTCAGGATCACATCCCATAATAATACACTGAACTACCACAAACCACCTACAGAGAGAGCATGTCTCCCTCTATCTTTCTCTCTCTTTCTTTCTTTGTCTGTCTGTCCTTCTTTTTCTGTGTCTGTCTGTCTGTCTGTCTGTCTCTCTCTCTCACTGTCTGTCTGTCTGTCTACCTGTCTGTCTGTCTGTCTCTCTCCTTCTTTTTCCCTGTCTGTCTGTGTAACTCACACACACAGAGTTATGTGCATTATAAGTTTGTGTGTGGAGGAAACAATGGGTTTAAGAGAGAATTACAATACCAGACCATATGCTGTCTGGATTTAAGGAACCCTGATGTGTGTGTGTGACTGTTTTATATTAGCTTTGTATCTATTCCCTTTATTCTTGACTGTTTTAATGGCTGCAGGGAAATCTGACCTTTTGTACAATGGAGTGATGTCACACAATTGCTAAGGTTTGATTTGTGCTGTAAAAATAAAGCATTTTTCCTTTCCTTCACAATTCAATCAATATTTTTTTCTTTAATTTAATTGTATCAAAATCCTGACATCATATCCTACTTCTTTGTGTACGTTTCTGTGTAGCCTTAAAGTCTTGGCTACAAAAGCTATTGAGAATTTTTATTGAAAAGTTGCCACAGTATGTGGGATGGATTGTCACAATAAATCTGCCATTAAACAGTCTATTATAGGTTTTATATTCAAACTCAAACAGTAATATCATTCTAAACTAGCTGTTTAAAAATAGTATTTACACACATACAGAGAAAACACACTTACTTGTTACTTATATAATAGGACAATAAAATGTTCGTCCAATCATTGCATTCGGTCCTAATGTAATGATTGGATGCCCTGCTTAACTTTAAACTATGGGTTCTGTGTTCTGGAGGAGGCGTGGCTTTGAGGACCACCCTGATGAGAGGGAGGGGTCTTATGTCTTCAAAGCTACTTTGTTATTGCCACTATAAAACTGCCTGACCTACCTTTAACTAAAACACTGATTCTATTTATCTTGACAGCAGCAACTACCCGAGTTGTGTTATAGCCAATCGGTAAACTAATCATAATTAATCAGCACAAACAACCAATCACAAATCAGCACAAACATGACCAAAAATGGCACATTTGCCTCTGAACAGAAGAATAGGAAAGAAGAGCAGAGAGAGAGAGAAATAGAGATGATGGAGAGACACATTTATAAAAGGAAGAAAAGTTCTGGGAATTAGGCCAATCAGACACAATGGAGCCCTGCTGATGTGTGCACTGAATGCTGGGAAACAAGGGCTCTGCAGGTTGATACCTAATGCCTTCATCTTATTGGCTTTCTCAAAGATTGCACCGCTTGTTCTTGTTCTGTAAATGTGTTCATGTCTTTTAACCGTGTTTATATCAAACTGTGTTATATAAATTATAGCTGGGTTCATCTGCACCTCTCAAGAGCTAAGTCACACTCAGATATGTGTGTGTGTGTGTGTGTGTGTGTGTGTGTGTGTGTGTATGTGTGTATTTAAAGGACAAGACAGCAACAGCTTGTAGTTTCATGCAACACACACACACACACAGTCACACACAGCTCAGTGTAACTCACATATAAAAACCAGACACTTTCAATATAAACACACAACAGCTTCTCTATTTATGGAAGAGAAAGAGAGAGACATAGAGAAAGAGAGTTGTGCAACATTTTTTATCCCTTCACAGGAGAAAATCTTAATCATAAACTTGGAACACCAACAAGTGTCTGTGTGTGTGTGTGTGTGTGTGTGTGTGTGTGTGTGTGTGCATCTCAATAAATGTATCAGCCATTTTAACCATGATAATGACATACACTCATACAACTCATACACTGTAACTTCTGTGGTTAATGGAAAACTGAATAAAAATGCGGGATAAAAATGAAAAATGTAATTAAAATGTGGTATATCAGGAAATGGGGATGGGCATTAAAGGTAAAGGGTATTAAAGCCTAAACAGTACACTAGATGTTTGCTGTACCCTATCCACCCCTACAAAGTAAACATGAACACAGCCAAAGAACATTAGACAAACCTCTGAGGAACCTACCTGAATAACAAGCTCACAAACAGAACAATGTTTTGAAAGCACCACACTAGTGTGTACACTCTTAAGAAAGCTTACGAACGCTTTTGTGCCTGCATTAAACTGACATGTGAGAAAGTATGTAAACACTTCACCCTGAAGTTCACTGTGGCGTGTGTCACTCACCGATTTTCTCTCTGTTTTGAGTTCCTGCATGTATCGCGTGAGCTCGGCGATGATTTGTGATGTCATATTCTCTGCGATGAGCTCATGCTGGCCGGCGTAGTCGTTCAGCTCGTTTAGCGTGGAATGAAACGAGCGACACCACGTGTACCTGAGACAGGAAGTGATGTCATCAATCAGAAAACAGCTGTAGCTTCTATCTGTTCACTGTAGTTACATTTAAGGGGGCACAAATAAGTGCTTGTTGTTTACGAGTTACTTTAGTTAATTTAGGTTGGAAGAAAATTTAATTTAGGTCATAAGGTAAAAATAGTTTGAAATACTTTTTGAAAACGAGAAACACAACAGAGCTAAAGCCACAAATCTGATAAACTCACCATTTTTTGATAATGTCACATGACACAAATGAAATGTACATTTACTTTCTAATGTATCATTAGTGTCAACACATGGATTGTCTTGTGTACTGCTGTCTTATTCATGTTTCATGTCTCCGCCCTGCAAGACCTTCTCATACCTGTTATTTCTGCTTTATCATTCATCTTACGTCTTTATTCATGACAGCCGGCAGAATATTTTGCTAGATGCTATCAATGGCATTAGCCTTGCATAGATTGTTCAATTTATGCCATTAAAACCTTTTTCTTTTGACTTACATCACTGTTTAAAAGTCTTATACTTAAAGAACTAAAATTGTCTCATACAGTGGTCAAATATTAAAGCGTCAGTCTTTCTAATAATGTCTGTTTGCCATGAACAAAAAAGGATTACAGTTTGCAGCACATGTGTGGTAACACAATATTACTGCAAAAGCGGCTGAAATAGCGATTCAGACATCTGCCCCGCTGCATCTGGACTATATTCTTCACAAATCTGAAACAAATGATGAAACAAACCAGAAAAATGAAACCTACTTGTTCTCGTCTTCATCTTTCTTCTTAGGCTGGTACTTCTTGGACAGATTTCTGTGCATAATTAGAGACAATGTTTCAGTTAGTATACAGTGTCTGGAAAAACCACAAGATCTATTACACATGCAGACTCACTGTTTGACTGACATTTTTAACAGAAAACTTTATTTAAACTTTAAAGTGGAAATTTCATTTCCAGGATGCAAGGACGTGGTGTACGTATGAAGTATGAATATATGTAAGTATGTACATATGCAAGTATGCAGTGTATAGTGAGCAGCTTGACAGTTTATAGATGTATCCCTCACTACCTCCAATATCCCATAATCCTGTGCGTGCAGTTCAGCGGTAGCACATGCACAACATGTCTGTGGATTGAGTGAGTGGGCAGGGCGGCAGTTGCAGTTGGCTTTGTCTTCCTAAATGTGTTTAAAATGAAAGGTGTGGTTGTATGACACTGTGTGTGTGTGTGTGTTCTCAGTGCATGGAAACTGTAACACAAAGGCCTTCTTTCTTTGTTGCTTTCTTGTCAGTGTCAGTCAACACACTCTCTCTCTCTTTCTCTGTGTTCTATTATCACCATCTATAAATAAAGAGTGACTGCTTCTCATCAGTGCTTTGGGGCAGATGTGTGTGTGTGTGTGTGTGTTAGCGTGACTGTAGTGTGTGTGTTTGTGGGTTAATGCTGCACCTTGCTCAAGGCTAAAAAATACACTAAAACACACACTCACACACACACCACCTCAAGCTAGACAGCTAGACTCTCAGATGTGCTGTAACTGTTTTCAGAATATATTTTACTGTATATAAATTTACAGGCAGCCAAAAAACAAACAGATTTAATACACTTTTTAATCTATCTGCCTGCCTGTCTGTCAGTATATTGTATATTTCTATCCTCCGTCATTGTGCGACTGCTGTTGAGTTTCTGCAACCCTGCAGTTTTCTTTCTGAGGGATAAATGAAGTTATGTTGTCTCTCTCTCTCACACACACACATACACACACACAGACTATAATCTTGCATATAATGCATGCTTAAAGAATAAATAATGGGGAATATTTGTATACTTAAATTAAATTGTTAATGTTATGTTAACATAAATGACACAGGCATGCATGTCATTGTCATACTCTGTGTGTTACTATAAATATATACTACACAGTATAAAGGCAATTTTATTGCCTTTTTAAACACTTTCATAATAGTAATCCGTGTGCATTGTTTATACTTCACACAAACTTCAGACAAATAAACACTGAAGTATATTTGACTAGAATTTATCTATTTATCTAGATAAACATTATCTAGATATAAACATTACAGTATATCTGACTGATACACACAGTTACACACAGATACGCACTGGATTAAAGGTTATAAGTACAGTTCATCACATTCAGTAACCAGACTGGTGTGTGTGTGTTAGACAGCTAAACCCCCTGCTGTGTCTGGGAATTAAAGGGGTTTCCCACTGTTATCTGGAGGGGGCTGATGTACAGACAGTGTGTGTTCTCTAGTGTCTTCAAATCCTATCACTGGAATGGGGGGCGGGGTCTCGGCACGTGATTGGATAGCACAAATGTAGGTCACCAACGAGAAACACCATGATGGCACCTTGTTACTACGGTAACCTGCATTTTCTTCCCAAAAACATACACACACACACACATACACACACACACACACAAATGTTGATGTAAAAAAAACATCAAACCTATAGCCTTGAGCTTTCAACACAGCAGCAAGATTACATACTGTATGTAATTTGTGTGTGTGTGTGTGTTCACATGAACACATACAGTATGAAGGACAGCACCTGTCTCAAAATACAGAGACATGACACATGCTGTGTGCAGCTAAAGGGGATTTTGGAGGTGGGGTCCAAAATCTGTCAGTGGCCTGTCGATCTACATGACGTGTGACCCCTGTCCCTTATCCAATATAATTATAATGCTGAGAGCCTTGCGTGAAGCAGACATCCATAAATACTGTCACACTGTATTGGTGGTGTAACTAAACTAGCTTCTTTAGTTGTAAGAATGATTGATACACCAGCACAAAACACTCACCTCATCTGTCTTGCATAGTTAAGTTCGATCTCTGACCTTTCCTTTACAAATTTGGTGTATTTTTCTACATAGTCTATCCCCCATTGCGTGTGCTTTTCCAGGTTATCAAACTGGTCCTGAGAGAGAGAGAGAGAGAGAGAGAGAGAGAGAGGGAGAGACAGAGACATTAGTTAAACATTAGAAGGTCAGTGTTTACCATAAATCCACTGTCAAAATCAAAACAGCCGCTGTTTAGAATCACAGGAAATTACATCAGAGGTCAACCCACAACCTAGAGCTACAGCAACACTATAAAAACACTTCTGACCTTCAACGCAGGGATAAATATGATTTATTTAATATGAGTTTATACACACACACACACACATTTTACATTGCACGTTGCTGAGAATGTTTGTCACGGTTAAGTTAAGGAACAGTGTGACGTTTAATAAACAGGAAGTTTGTAAAAAACTGTAACAGCCAATCAGAATGTGCGTTTGCACTTTGAGGCAAGCAAGCTTAGGTCTTTTCTTGGGACCCAAACGATGCTGAATGCTGAATTAAAAATGTATGAAAAGAGTGCCGGTGTGATATTACTACAGTACTGAGTGCAAAGTGTTTCAGGTCCAAGAGACAGAGTTTGGCTTTCGGCCATCAGCTGCACCATATCTGAGATGTTTCTGATGTTCGGGCTACAGCGCTATTCAAAGAACCACAAGGCAACCAGATTGTATTAAAACACTGAAATCTGAGACCTGCTCCTGCAGTGCAAATCAGGAACATATTGCTCACATATTATTTCTTCCTATTTCTTCCTCTATAACTTCCTGTAAACAATGAAACACAAGAGACCATGTGTTACATTTATTTTAGCATAGTATGGTGTGTAAGGGGTGCAGAACATCTAAAAATTTTGCTCAGAACACAACATGTGCACAAGCACTGTGTGATGGAGTGACCAAATATTACATGCTAACACCTGTTATATGCTAACCCATTCAATAGAGTTTTATCACACACAAAACATTCTGATTCGCCTGTAAAATCTCAACCAGTTAAACACTTAATCTCTAGTTATTTATTATGACAAATAACAGGAAGTTGTTTTAAATTGTCCCTCTGAAACGCTTCCGTCAAAAACCTCAAATCACACATCATTTAAGACACACTACAAAACAACTACAGCTTGTATAAAACACAGTCTGGTGCCACAGAAAGGACTTCTGGAAACTAGTTAGAGAACTATCGGTATACTGCAGCTTTAAAGACCCCCAAAACATGTAACATGAAGAACTTCAAATGTAGCATCAGTCCATCGTGAGGAACCCTGAACAGACACCAGCGTGACTTCAACATTGTCAAGTCTTGAGTCACTTCAGTGACACTGAGGAAACACTGATATCACCTTAGTTTGACTCCAGCATAACCCCATTTTGTCCTCCACCATTTCGATCTGTAAAGAATCCAGTCAGATCTTTCACCCGCACTTTCCCTGTCCAAAGGAACATTCGCAGCAGAACATCTCGCGTTCTCCGCCTGACGCAGAACACACGTTCTTCTTCTGTTCCTGTTCAGCGTCACCTATCAGACAGGATGAGCGTGCTGAAACTTGTGTGTGCATGTGTTCGTGTGCACAGGAAGTGTGTGTGGTTATTGATCTGGGTTTGTGCGCTAGCTACATATTGTATTTTTAAGCTGTTGTGTAAAGAAAAGTTGTCGTGTTGTTCTAAACATGTCTCTGGGTTTATAGTTGCTTGTAGCTAATTTATGCATAATTTATGGCGACCACATCTGGAAAGAATTTAATAACAATTTTCACAACAATTTTACTTCTATTCTGTTCCACGTAATTACAAAGCAACAGCAAACAGGTTTGAAACATGATGCTGAGAAAATGCTATATTTTTTATAGGTGACTGTTTCTTAAAAATATAAGAGACACACACACTCACAATTTGAAAACTCAAAACAAACTTTTACACTATGTATATCATAACATTTACAAAGTTAAAGTTAAAAAGGGCCAAAGTTTAAGGCCAATGTATAGAGACTGGCATGCATTTTCTATTTTTAGGTGACTGTTTCTTTAAGCCTATTGCCATATAAGAATTAAGAAACACACACACACAATTTCAAAAGTTCCCTGTCAGCATCTGTTTAATTTCAGTGACCTAATGCGATTAACCGATCTCATTGCAACACTGATCACCTTGTTACACAACAAATCTTCAGCTTCCTGTCCCTCTAAGATCCTCGATGCTGCACAAACAGCTGAACTTCATCGGCGCAAGGTGCATGTAAAATCTGCTGTGCAATTGTATCATGTCGTGGTTTCAGGCCTCAAACACAAGACCGACAGCAGCTGAGACAACATCTAAGAGAGACGAGAACGGATGCTTGTGTCTAAACCTTTCAGCACCGAGCCAGATGTCTTTTAAGTGTTCTAAATACAGCTCACGACCCTCAGAATGTACATACCAGTCAAACACACATACTGATTAATTATTATTACTGTTTTCCACATTTAAGCCATCAAAACTATGAAGTAAAACAAGTTTAACACAGGGGATTATGTAGCAAAAAAATGATACGCAATAAACAAATAGAGGAGTTTCACAGTAGATTAGATTACAGTTCTGAATACTCATGAATGTTTCATTCCATCAGACGATTTCCTGAGGTGCATTATGGGACATTTTTTAAACAGTATTGATGGAGTCTTGTGTGCTGGACTATTGGCTGCTTTGACTTCACTATCTGCTCATCAAATAAACTCAACCGCAATTACAATAGTAGCTGCAATAGATAAAATGTATATTTGTTTACAAAAGAAATCTATATCGTTTATCCATAAGCCTTTAAATCAAAAGGTTTCTAAGACCATGAGAAAGAAATTCAGGCTCAGTGTGTCCAAACTCTTGACTGCCAGTATATGATGCCTCAGGCTGTATATTAACACAAAACTGAACTTAAAATTCCTTAAGAATTAAAACTTTGCCTGAGAAGAGTCTGTTGTGTATGTCACACATACAGTGTGTGTGTGTGTGTGTGTGTGTGTGTGTGTGTGTGTGTGTGTGTGTGTCAGTGGGCAGATTTTGTTGTTCTCGAGGGGGAAACTGCAACACAAAACAGTATGTGGGAAGAACATCCACACAAGGAAAAGAGCTTTAAAAAAAGCCTAAAAAATAAATAAACTTTATATTACTGTTTTTAAAAGTATCAAGAATGCAAGACATAATTTAAATACTTCAAAAATTGACATACAAGCAATATCAACAACATACTGCCTATAATAACATTTAAACATTCTTGGAACTTTTTAATAACATTTCAACGATTTTGTTACATACTGGAAACATTAGGAAAATGTTCTTATAACCTAAAATTGATAGCTAGCGTATGTTTGCTAAAAAAATTTGTGAAATGTAAATTTATTTTTATAACATTTTATGAAATTATTATGAATTTTATTGCAGCATTTTTTATATCAGCAGCTAACATATCAACGCACATTAACACCCATAGTGACCTCACCTATGTTACCAAACATCCCAAACAAATCACGCTAACAATTAACAGGGAACTATTTGACGTAACACCACAAAACTCAAAATCTGTATTGTGTAGCCAGCAGCACAGCTATTTACCCTTTGATCCAGTATTAATTTAGTCCAGATTTCTCTGAATAATGGATGAACCCCCACATCCATTGCTCCAATCCAGCCTGTCAATCAAAACCAGGACCGGCCCTTTACACAAATCAAAACCGAGGCTTTCCAGGTCCAAGACAGTATCACTCAAGCACCCATACAGCCAACTTCCCGTTTAATCTCTTTCCCAGTCTGACACTAACAGTGGATTATAATCCTGAGTAACTCTCTGCTCTGGTCTCCGCCCACTGTTTAAACCACACCCACCGCTACAGATCAGATGTCACAAACATCTGGAGCCGATAATCGGATCATCTGGGACCCAGGTTTGGAAGTATCCGCTTCAGTAGTTCTGCTACTTTATTTATCGCAGGTTCCAATGTTGAAACATCACCAGCTACAGCCAAAGAGCATCAGATATCATCAGATATCATAAGATATACAGAGAAACTCCCAGCTAACAAATTTACAATAACATTTAAACATAGATCAGATGCTTCAATACAAAGCAATTTAAAAGTGATTTTTGCAGCGTTTATGTTCACCAACATTCTCCAAATGTTTTCCAAGTGTTTTCCAAGAATTTTCCAAATGTTTTCCAAGCATTTTCCCCTGTGGTTTTGTATAATGTTGTTCTCTTGAATGTTAAGTAACTGTAAATGTCCGGTTTTATTATGTAAATAGATCATTCACCGCAGACTGTAACACCTGCTAAGGTGAAGCTTGTAAGTAGATACGTGTTGCAGTCTAAGCAGAGACAACGTTTGCAGTTATATCTCGCTGTGTACAGGGTGGATTAATGAGGGTCAGCAGAGGGTCACCGGCTGACCCTAAACAGACCCAACAGACTGCAGAGCACCTGCATCCGCTGCACACTCATTTACTGGACAGGAATGAGGGATCAGGGAGAGAGAGATAGAGTGAGGCAAACATACACACTAGTGTAGGCGTCTGTGCTGCATGCATGTGCAATACAAACACTGCCAGGTGGTGACTGAGCAACTGGAAGAGAATATGGAGAGAGTGAGTCAGAGAGAGAGAGAGAAAGAGAGAGAGAGAGAGAGAGAGAGAGAGAGAGAAAGAGAGAGAGAGAAAGAAAGAAAATGAGAGAGAGAGAGAAAGAAAAAGAGAGAGAGAATTCAAAGGGTCCCTGATATTATAAACACAACTGGACAAGTTAATCATTAATACAAACAGACACACAACTCTCTGCATTACCCCAACATGAAAAATCTGTCTTTATTAACGCACCCTCAAGTTGATCCAAACCTGTTGTTTCATTCTGAAGAACTCATGAGAAAAAAAACTGATGAATCCTTTTGCAGCTTAACAAAAGTTAAGAGTGTCCGTAAAGCTGGAAAAATGTCAAACAAGCACATGAAACTGTCAAAAAAGAAGTTTGTACATATCATCTGATGACATGATAAACCTCATATCATGTGCTTTCACTTCTGTAAACAAATGTTCCTGATGTCAAATTTCAGGCACCATAACTGATCTGGGACCAGATGACCACAAGTCATCAACCAAACAAGACTGTGAAGCATGCAACATACTTATCGATAATGGTTATCTCTACAGCTATCGATCTTGGTGTGAATGGTTCTTAAGCTACCAAACACTTATTTTGTTCGATTCTGTTGACATGGTCACTATGAAACTCTAATTGTGGAAAAGAGCTGCAACAACATTCTTCTACATTCTCCTTTTGAGAAAAATTACAGAGTAAAATTACAGTGCACAGATTTGGAACATATGTCAGTGAGTAAATATTGACAGATGTTTGGGGTTTTATTCACAAATACCCAAATCTCACTGTTGGCTTATGACCAAATAGATGATGTCATCATACTCTTTATCCAAAATGAGGTCATCATCTTCATTTTAAAACATTGTACTTTTCAAAAATGAAAGAATCAGAGCCATCAGAAAAGCGCGATTGCACGAAAACACCGAACGCTAGCATGAGAAGGTTTGTATGACATCGATTTCATCATCTAGAGACACACACAGCTCCTTTCCTATTATAAATAGCTATAAATAGCCACAGTGTGGCCTAATGGGACACAGAAAGATCTTAGAGTTCAGTCTTCTCCCATGATCTCATTAAATCGGAAGACCCGGAAGATTACAGCTCGACGGCACGGCTGTGGTGAGATTCTGGAACACTGTTTGTAAATACAGCAGATTATTGCTCGTAACTCTAGGTATTAAACTGCAATATGTGCTACAGGCAGGAATAATTCTTCATATCTTACAATTCTTTAGCAGCTTGCGAAAGAAACTTTTCAAAGCAATCGCCTTTTGGTTTTTTAATTAGCAAACAATGAAACAGGAAAACTAGACTTATATTGAAAAAGGAACCTAAGATGTTTATAAAAACTAGAAGATATTAGCTGGTACCGGCTAAACCACTCAGAAAGTACAGAAACATCGTGGGAAATATTAGCAATGCCCTGGAAAACACCTAAAACACTCATCATGGCATCATGGTGGCAAGTACCTCACAATTACCTCACCGTTCCCCTAATCTAGTTACAGTTTCTAATGTTACACTTGGAGCCTCATTGTTAGTCTAACTCTGCTTTATAAGAGTTCTGCTTTCTTGTTTTAACGATTAATCACTTTATTAATGAACAAAAATGCTCATTTATACATATTAAAGAAAAATAAGAGGTGAAAAGTTGTGCATTGTATCATCTGCAGAGAATTTCTGAACATTTATTTCTCGAACCCGAACTGGAATCCTGGAAAAACATGAAGTCAGATTTATGATGCGTCTCAGATCTTAGATCAGATGGAACACAGCCAATCACAACAGAGGATCATTTACATACAGAAGTCTTAAAGGTACAACATTTAATTTAGTGCAAGTCTTCAATTCAAGTCTTTGAAATGAAAGTCATGAGAAACTTTACTGCTTTTGCTAAACTTGGGTTTTAGGTTGCAGAAACCTGCCTAATAATATGTAGACACAACACATTAGCAGAATGCTACAAAGTGTAGTGAACACCACAGATATATAAACACACACCAGCCTGTATGTTCATGTGACCTGATTTGATTGATATTTAAATTCCAGTCTGCAAATAAGAGAAAGGATTTTTATTGCTGTTTGCAAACAGTTTACTTAGTGGCGTTTGTGTATACTGGACACACAGAAAGATACACACACTTTCACACTGATACAATTAACAATACCCCTATTTCAAAGCTATGTGTGTCACCGTGAATTTGAAATGAGGTTAAGGTTTAGCTGTTGTAAGTTAAAACTAATTAATGGTATATTATATGAGATGAATATGAGATGAATACAATCAACTGTAGATTCCACACTTTTTTTAGGTCAATAATCAAAGCAAATTTGTGACATTGGCTATGTTACCTCCTCTGATCTTTGGACAAGGAAAGATTTCCGGCTTCCACTAAAGCTCACATGATGCTTCGGAATGTTCTGAAATCATGCTGGGAAAACCTGGATCAACCTGGAATTTTGTGTGAGTGATGTGAGTAATGTCATTAAAGCAGGAAGCAAAAAGCCTGAGCAAAGCCTTCTTTGTAAAACCGCTACCGTGTGTGTGGGTGTCATTATCAGTGCTACAGACAGACATTGTACTTCATTTAGATAAACTGCCCACCAGCTAACAGGAAATGTATGTAGGTCTATGTGAGATGTGCAGTTTCACTGCCAACCTCAAGGGGCAGCAGAGAGGCAGCTGACAACACATGGGCAACTGTTGCCAGTACTAAACTGTCACTCAACACAGGAAGACCAGGGCCAAAAGACAAAAGATAACATTTCAGTTAAGCACAGATAACAAAACGTCCAACTCCAAACAAATGCACATCAAACCATAATAGTTTCTTTTGTGTCCAGATGAAAAAATCAACTTGTGACACCATCAGACCTCAAAAAATCCCCCCACATACTGGTAAAGATCATTATTCACATCTCTCAGTAAATTTAAAACCGGAAGACCAAATAGGGATTTTGTCATTTAACTAATATAAGATAACAATCTGACATCATAAGATTAAACAGTTAAATCTGTGAGACCCTCTTACAGACACAATAGTTTTTAGTATGACAGACGTTTTATAAGCCTGTCTAATAGTGAAAACCACATTAAATATCTTCATATTTAATTCCAGTGTATTTGTGAGGACAATTTTAAACATGCAGCTCTTACAAAAACAGACACACACATCATTTTAACACATTAGAAACTCTCATTTAAACCCTCATTTAAAGACATTTAAACCCTTATCTCTCGTTCTTTCTCTGTAACTGTAAACCCCACAAGTCATATTCAGAATGAAAGAATACCACATTACGCATGTAATTTGATAAAGGACTGACTAATTTGATCTATTTTAGTTTTCTGTCTCCCAGGAATGTTAAAATAACACTCAGAATTCTCCTGACCTAAAAACAGCCGAGACAGGAAGTAGCTTTGAGAAGGTGCAGTGTGTGTGTGTGTGTGTGTGTGTGTTTAATACTGAATAGTGCTGCTAAGATGAGCATCATTATTAGTGCTCATATTTAACCAGTATTAAACTAGCTGCCCAGCTAACAATTTTAGGTTGTAAAATTTTTCTGTAAAAATTCTGTAACATTTTTAAAAGGAGAATAAAAAAAGAACATTTAGAGAATGTTATCCAACGTTTTTAAACCGATCCCTATTAGCTAGCCGCTCACATCAGTGTTCTACAGATGAAACGTGGCTTTTTTTAAAGCTGTCTGTTTTTTGTCTACTTAAAGATAAAACGGGTGAAAAAGACCCTTTTTTCCACTTGCACCCATTAGCTATGATCCAGCCACTTAAACCTCCCTTATAAACACCATGATTTTCTTCAAAAAAAGATCTAAAAACATCTAGTTTATCTTCTTGACACGTTCATGCAAACACACTGTGCATTGTGTCCTCAGTATCTGTGGAAGGGGTTTTCTAATCATCATGAGATGTTTTGAAGTCACTCTCTTCATAGAAAATAAAACCGACTCTCTTCATTCAATGGCTTCTGTTCATCATTGCTGGAGCTTGTAGGCAGTTTGCATTCTGAGAGAAATATTTGTGTGACACAGCCAGTGTGTGTGTGTGTGTGTGTGTTTGTGTGTGTGAAATGCTAATCCATTTGTCTTTAACACAGGCTCTTTGTGTAGCACAAACAGGCAGAACAAAACTACTGTAACCTCTTAGTCATGATATACAGAGAGGTCTCACATACACACACACACACACACACAATTAGATGGTTGCATTACCAATATTTGTCCTTGTGACATGAAAATACCCTAGATTAACTTAAATGTCTTTCTCTTTACACACACACACACACACACACACAGCTCAGAAACACCTCATCGATTGAAAGAACCCAGGAGAACATTTCTGCAATGTTACCACAATCACTCCATAAAGTCTTTCCCAAAACACTGCTAACATCATAAATCGCAAATGTTCACTTATGAAACACTGCTCCCAGTGCTCTGCTGACAGAAAGCCTCAGACATCCATTAACACACAGACGCAAACACTGCTGAAAAGACCACCAGCTTAATGCTTAGTGCTGGTCAAGCTACAGTCCTGCACTGCCTAAAATAACTAGTTAGGCTCATTAACCAGCATGGCTTTATGTTGTTTGACCAAACCCTGCTCTGTGTATAAAACAGAAAGAGAGATTTTGCATTTTGCACACTTTGCACATGTTAGTGTACAGCTTTAAGCAAGAAACTGTTTTGAGTCAAGTCTGTTTGTCATATTCAAAGCCCCACCCACCACTGAAAGCTGGAATGTGAGTCACTTTGACTGAAATGATGACACAGACACACACACACACTCTTCCTGTGCTAACGCGACCACACAAACTCACTTTCAAGCTCTGCTAATGTGTGAGCTGGAAAGTTAAAGATCCTTTTGGCACCTACAAAACAAACTAAACTAATAACACGCCTCAGAGAACCATGACAAAACAATTCAACAACAGCTTCTGGCTCTTGTTGGTCTATTATAACCAAATGTGCTGATTAACAATTAAATCGTGACAAACTTAAACCACAGTCAGTTCCTAAACTTTGATTGAAGCAGTTTGATACTGAACATTTGCTGATATCAGTTGACGCCACATTCACATGGATACACTAAGTAAACCATGACAATGACAACACCATGACAATCTGCTCCGGGATGCGGTCGCTATGACTACTCACATCACTGGCCATCTTCATCTGCAACCACCTCTGTAGGTACTCCTGCAGCGGGGTGAAATGAGGGGGGTCCGGTTCTTCCAGGAACCATCGGAGCGAACAAACCGACCGACGTCGGTTGATAAAATCAAACAGCTCGTCACGCATCATCATACGCCAAAAATCAACTTAATAGGAAAAGCCACCAAAGCTAAACAGGAAACCGAGATTCAAATCACTGAAACGGTCACATTACATTTAGGTTTTTAGTTTTTAAAAATTACACTTTATCAGCTAATAAAGTTGTTATCTCAAATGGACAAAGTAGCCAGAATGTTCAAGAAGCAAAAGAAACAGTTTCAGCTGATCACCTGTGGAATGTGGCCGATTACCCATAATGCACTGGGGGATTTTGCAATGCAATGAACTTTGTTTGACGGTGTTTATTATTAAGCCGATTAGCATCTATAATTCAACTCAAGAAAACAGACGCGATTGTTAACTGCAACAACGAAACACCTTTATCCAGACATAAACACATATCCCTTCAAAAACACAATTTACACACACATTCATACACAACGTTCATTGTTCGTGTACATTGTTGCATGTCCAACTTTCATCCATTTTGTTCTACCTTCAAATGATCCTGAATTATTCCATTACATAATACAAGTTCACTTCACCTCACAGACCTTAAAACTGAGACTTTCACATGCAATAAAACTCAGGTATTAGACTTTTACTGGCCATTATGTGATATTAAACCGATAATGGGTGTTATAATGTTACAAAACAAAAATGGAAGCATTGTTATACTTAAATATAATATTGAAACAAGCATGTTTTCTGCCCCACAGTCTTTTTACAAAACTAAAAAGCACTAGCCAAGATCTCAGACTCCAACCAGATGTGTATCAGACACAAAACTTTGAATCTGTGAAACTAGAAAAAAAAAACAAGACGTGTCTTTTATGAACAAGTGTCTTTGCAAAGCTTCTCAGTTTAAGTGAGCCAAGCACATTAGCGTTGACACCATTAAACTCATTTATCCTGCCTTGGCAATAAATCTTTTTAAGACGGTCCCCTGCAATACACACAGAGAACTACATCTGTTGCACAGTATACATTTATGTGTGTGTGTGTGTGTGTGTTTCTTTAATGGTAAAAGTGAAAACATAGCATGTGTGTGAGGCTGGATATACTGGGTATGTTAGGTATGTGTGTCAGTAGAAATCTGATGCGTACACACACACACACAACGGACTCCATGTGCCAAATACCCAGACACTTCCTGCAATACACAACCTGCAAATGTATTGTTAAGGTTAAATATTTTAAACAATGAGAATGTTATACAAATGTAAAATGTTTAAAGTTTTAGAAACAGAGACTCCGTGTTTAAGAAATCAATTCAGTTCCACTGAATGTTTTTGACAAACTGACAAATTATTATTGATCAAACACACAGCCTGCTTCCTGTCTCTGCTGCCCTGTCCTCATAACCAGATCATGTTGAGAGAGCAGTGAAGATGCTCAGGTTTAGTAGCGCGCACACACACACACACACTGCATAAACAGCCATACACTGAAGAGGCAAAAAGGTGTTAATAACAAAGGTTGAGGGGAATCTAAAGATTCATTCTGCATATTTGAAGAGGTGAGAGTGAAATGCTAAAATTAGACACACACTCTCTTACACACTCTCTGACACACACAGTATTCATTTCAGCTTAACCACTTAGCTACAGAAAGGAAATGAATACATCTCTTCTCAGAATATGGATCTATTCTAATCATATTTAAGAAACAGGAAATACAATAAGAGAATAGACATGCATACTTGCTTGTATTCTACAACACCTGTTCATCCAGACCAGAGGGGGCGCTGGTTATATTTCAATACATGTGAATACTGGAATTCCCTGCTTGGTTGTTTTCAACCCATGGTTAAATAACAACCCAATACAGGGTAATTTATAAGCCAGCAGTGTGTTCTGTCCATATTGTTTCCAGCCATGGGTTGAAAACAACCCAGCATTTTTAGTGTTTGTCCATTCTGATGGGCTCATTCCTACACCCTAATCCCTTTTAAGGGTTCAAAACTTTATTGGCAAAAAGAGCGTAAGGGACCAAAAACTTTTCTTCCCATGTCCATCATAAAGGTGCTATAGTTGCACAAAATATCAGTGCAGGAATGTAAGGAATTATGGGAATGAGCTGTCTATCAGTTCTTCTGAAGTGGCCAGTTTTAAGCACTTTGGTTTAGAACGACCCTTCAATATGGCAGCCGTGACTGTTCTCACTACAAAGTGCCCTTTAGAGATGGATTTATTCTAATTGGAACACACTGCACACTTGCATTTCACCATATCAGGGGGACAAAGAAAAAGGGAAAAAAAATAGTATCAGACTCTGTGAATTTATGTCATGTGCATGCACACACACACACACACACACACACACACACACACAGAATTTCAGAAATATACTGTTAGGCAACTCAAATAATTTTTGTCAATACGCTCATCAAATAACAAACATCTGGCAACCCCATCAATCAAACACACCACTGCTGTGTCTGGGTATTCCTGACAACCAATTCAGTATGTAGCCATAGTTTCCATAGCTAATTACTAGCTACCATAGTTACCACAACCATCTTTACTATTGTAAAATCTTAATATAGTAGCATGAGATCTCCAAACATTGTAAAGAAACACTTTTAAAATCTTCTTATAGTTTTATGGCAGTAAATAACTGCGCAGCTAGTGTATTTGGGTGCAAATGCATGGTATGGTAAATTTATATGGTAAATTTTGGCCAAAACCTCTTGTCTTCCAGAACGTTCTCTCAGTAAAACACTGAAATAGGCGTTTGCGACGACTTCCTTTTTTGATTTTCACTTCCTCTTCCCCAACAATAGCTGCAAACTAAAAAACACAAAACCTGCCTTGTCCTGAAGAGAAGAGAAACGGGTTTAACCACAAAACAAATCTTAAGCCGCTAAAAATCATCAGCGCCCACGACAAACACCAACCTCAGACTACAATTAAATACACTGGCAGCTAAAAATACTATTTTGGAAACAGCAATATGACGCTTGCATATTATTTTAATATTCTGAGATCCTTTGGAGTCATGTGGCCATTATTCAGAATTAAACACGGCTAAAATCACATCTCATGCACTTTAATTGGCATTGCCAAACCGGCATGGTTGCCATGGACACCAACGAAGTCCACTTTGAGCCATGCCCCCTCTGCCATCGTTTCCATAGTAACATATCATTTCATGGACCGAACAAATGGAATGTCAGGTTTTGAGAAAAGAGAAGTTATTAAATCCACAACAAGGAAAAACGTGGAAGTGAAAATGTGGGTTTATGCAACAATAAACAGGACCGTTTTAAACAGTTACATGTCCTGCATATTCTTATCTTAGTAATAAAAATCAATATGTTTATCGTTGCATAATGCCTACTGTGCCACTTACTATTTCTGAAGACAGCAGTCAGTATACAGTCTGTAGCAACAGGCCAGGAGTGACTGATATTGGGCGGCCAATCAGAAGCAGGCTGGGCAGGTTCGCAGCCAATGAGAGGAAGCGAGAGCTTTCTCAGTTTCCCAGAGTTTCTCTGCTCACAAAGCTGGTATTCACACCAGCTACTCATGTGTGTCACAGAACGAATACTAAGTTAACGAAACACTGCAGATATGAGACACACAAAAACAAAGGTATAAAAAAACAAGGTAATAATGTGATGCTTTTGGTTAGTGAACCATCTCTGATTACATATTTGAATGCATATCTCAGAAACGCTTTTCATAATGGCGGCTGCAATTGTGACTCATTTGAAATCTCGCTTCGAGTTACAATCTTGTCCTGAATTAAAAGTGCTTCCCTGATTTGAAACAGAGAGGCGCGTTTTCTCACCTCCGCATATATTATGAGCAATGCTCACACCACACATATTTATTTGGTAACATCAGGGGGTCGCTAGGCAACGGCAGAGAAAGGAGGAAGACCCAAAATTTCTGAGTGTTGCACAGATAGCGGCACGTTGCAATCTGCTATGCAAATACAAGGAACAGACAGTATGAGTAAAATGGATGACTGAGACAGGCTAACATCTGCTAAAACAGGAAACCTTGGCTTACAGGGGTTCCCATCTTTTGTTAAACAACTTTCATTCTCCATGTTAAAACATCTAAAAAGTCTCATTAATATATTCCGAGAGAAACACAATTTTGGGGGGGTAATTTGAACTTTTTACCACCCTTGTCCAGTGTACATGTGTGTGTGTCTGTGTGTGTGTGTGTAGTGTATTCAGTAAAACCATATATTGAACCACATAACTATTGAATCTACATGTTTGTTTTAAAACCAAGCATATAGATCATATAGATACAGCAAAACCATATAATGAAGTCTTTAAACCCATCTCCAATCTTAAGTGTAACTTTGTTATGCACATAAATCAGTCTAAAAATTCCAAAGACATGTAAAATACAGTGTCATAGCAACACGTGAGTTTCCATGTGTGTGTTTAGGAGTAAAATGTATATTTTTTTACGGAAGTCAAACCGTTTTTATTAGAGGCCGTTTAACTGCATGCAGCACTCAGACACAAAATACAGTCATTTGTCTCTTCTCTAATTTGAACACAAAACACACACATTTGGGAGATGCGGCTGTATGATCATTTCTGCAGGTAAACATATTATCAGCGTTCTGAGTCTGAGGCAAAAACAGATCTTACAGGAAGTCGGTTAAAAGAAAAAACACCACTGATGTACCGCAGACAAATCTGTCAACAAACAAGCAGCAAATTAACTTTTAACACATTAATAATTTTATCATTTTCTCGTACATTAACCTACATACTCAGACTACACACAAGAGGAAAAGGGAGGCCACACAAAAAAACAATATACAGATATACAGACACCACACACACTGTGTCTCAGATCAGGTGACCTAGTTCAATTGAACACTTCCTCCTGTGACTGATTGCCTGTCTTAGCACAAAACCGCAAAGCATTATGGGAACATGTCTAATTATTTCACACATTTGGACTTTAATTGTCCTTCTGCGATATCAGAATGCGCTGCAGTGCCAAAAAGCGCAGACATACAGTTTAAGTTCTCTCATCGTTCTGACACACAAACACACACACGCACACACACACTGCAGGAAACATATTGGCTCCGGTTACAGGGCATTAAACGACCCCAGCAGCAGGCGTGTGTGTTTGTGTGTGTGTGTGCATTTGCTTGTCATTCCAGAGGCCAGTATTTGGGATGGGCTCTGGTGTGTGTTTTTATGGAAGAGGAAGAATCAATCCTACAGTCTGTTTGCAGGTCATTCTGAAGCTGCATGGAACCTTTTTATCTCTCGACTAGAGAAACAATCTTCTCGGCTCAGCAGAACCTTAACATCCAGATGATTCAAATGGCCACCATACGGGACAAATTTAACAACCACATGCATGTGTGTGTGTGTGTGTTTCATCTGGTAGCTGGTCTCACAAACCTGCATGTGGCTATAATTATACAGCTACACTATTACACCAAACTCTTCTCACTTCTATAACTGTAATGCACTCGAAAGCAAAGATAACACACTTTATTATGATTGTATCTGCCTGCATTGTTTGTTATTCGCATCTTTACTTATACAGGCAAACAGCTGCATTTATCAATCAATACACCTCCACACACACACACATCTAGTTATGTCTAGTTATGAGCAATAACTATATATATATATATAATATAATATAATAACTAGATTTATAGATTTTAATTTTTTGATATAAATCTTATTATAATTGGTAAAGACTAACCAGCATCCAAAACCAAAAACTTTACCTGACCTGGGAACAGTTTTTGTCTTCTATACTTACTGTAAATATACTTACTGTTACCATTACAGCACTGCGACCTAATAAGTGCAAAATGGATCGCCCCACACGGAGAACAAACCAAGCGTACGTGTTCTACAAGAACTGAACTCACCCTCAACTGTTGGACCTTTAACAGCGTTTCCCCTTTGATAACGTCCATGACTCCCCGACAAGTTCAACCGCGTGTGGCTAACAGGCCGGTAACCTTTACTGTTCCAGTAGCCGCGCCCGAGCTGGACAGCTGAGACCGTCTGATCACCGTGTCCAAATGTCTCCCCGAGACTGTGAGAGCGTGTGTGAATTCACCCTGCCTTATTCCAACAAGACCGAGATCTGAATTCAAATGTATGTTCACACACGTAGGCGCTCGCACAGAAGTGAAATTCTTTAAGGTTAAAGTTAAGCTTGCAGTTTATGGTCTAAATGGTTTCCATTGTTTTGTTTCCTGTTTCAGAGCAGAACAGAGATTTATGCTTTTCACACACATTCATAAAGTGAATTCACTGCTTAGATATGATCGTATGAATGTGTGTGTCCACAGCTGGTGAAAGAATGTATTTATAAACTGACCTCCTGCTTATAAAGTACAAAATAATAGAGATCAAAAGGAAGTCTTTGTTTAAATAGCTACTGTATGTACAGTTTAGTTAATGTAGCTATTCCTGTAACATTATTATCATTCAGACTTCCCTGTGTGATCTTTGTAGATGTAGTTCATATGTCTTAATGTTTACATAATACAAATCTAGATGAGTATGTGGAAGTTCCTAGACCGGAGTTCCCCAGGGGTTTGTACTTGGCAAAAAGGATTGAGATCTGTTGAACTGAATTCAAACATCAGCCAGAATCTTTGACACATAATGTGTCCTGTGTTCCAGCGCAAAGGTTAGCAGGGAACCCACATGCTGATAAAAACTATGTAAATATAACATGTAAATGTACTTTAAGTCACTTTGGATTAAAGCATCTGCCAAATGCATACATGCATTGCTATGGGCTGGTTGCTATGGCAACTGGCAACCAGTTAAAGCTACTTGTAACAATACAGCAAAAAGTCATTCTTACAAATGAGCTAAATCTGTGTTTTCAACCTAAATATAATCTAGATAGACATATTTAATCAGATGAATTTGCAACAGGAAAACATCCCTGATTGGTTTGTTTGCATCACACATGACCAACCAATGACATGCAGCAACAGCGGAGACTTAAAATGGTCCCATTGGACATCAGTCCATCTCCACCGGAACAGAATCAGTGATGTCATCATCACATCTCCACAATGTGCTGCAGCTATGAAATACGCTTTTCTCTCTCTCTGTTTCTCTTCTGAAACAATCACATGTTTTTCCACACTTCATCTGTGAATAGAAGCATTTGTGAGGATGCACACACACACACACACACACGCTCTTCACTAGAAAGCCACAAAGCACTTGTTTTCTTACTCAAGAGCTCTGCATGAAAATTAAAGTTTTTCCTAAGATTTTCCCAAAATACACACTCAAAGTAAACACAAAACTTAATGATTCAATGTATTATGTGAAAGAAATGTGTAAACTTTAAAAAACTGTGTGAGATGTATGCCAAACACAGTGGTGTGTTGAAATCTTAAGACTTCCTTTTAATATTATCATGCCTTAAACATCATTTCCTTTCACAAGAATGTTGTCCACTTATATTAAATGTATATTATTTAAGTGAGTGAGTAAAAGAGAGAGAGAGAGAGAGAGAGAGAGAGAGAGAGAGAGAAAATGGAGCACTGTTTAAACTAATCAATGGCTATATATTGGACAGAGTTAACAAACAAGGACACAAACAAACATCTTTTGCTAAATAACAGACCACATTAGCATTCCACATGCGTGATGTTTATTATAAAGGGCTTCTGTATCGGCTCAGGAGATGATGTCATCAATTGGTGCCACAGATCTTCACATAACCCGTGTTTACTGTGCTGAAAACAGTCATTATGTGCATCTAGAAGTGTATTGTTTCCTAGTTCCACATTCTTCAACAGTTTGCCTCACAGTAGTAATGATGCACCTATAAGTCTACGAACGCACAGTTTGTCAGTTACCGTTCCTCCACAAAAGGCCTCTTACCACTTCAGAACACAAGGCACAACTTCAATGATTCATGCAACGACACCTTTCGTGAGGATGTACGACATCACTTCCTGTCATGCCGCTTCCTTCCTGTAGCATGACAGCTCATCAGAGAGAAGAGTAATGAAATCGCAGAGCAAAATCTGTGTGTGTGTGTGATCTATAAATCTGCCACCAGAAACTTGTAGGAAATTGTTTCTGAAGGTATTTTGGTATTTAAAACACCTTCAGAACTAGTTTTTATATTTTTTATTTTTTATATTCAGTTTCAGTTTCAGTTTGGTTAAATGTCATATAAAAAGCTACAGGACAACAGGAGATTTTAATACAATATTGAGAACAACAAATCTCTTGAAACTTTTTGGTTCTCACATATTAAGTAAATATATAATATTGATAGTTATTGATGTTGCCTTGTGCCTCAGTATAATGGCTTAAGTGTATTGAGGGCCACTTGTACAATGTTTGAATGAATCTCACATGATGCTGTCTGTGAGAATTCAGATCCTGGAGAGAATCCCGTCTCACACCAGCGTTCAGACAGAAACGAGAGCAGGCCGAGTGTAATAAGTTGCACACGGCAGGAGCAAAGGTATGACATCACTGTTAAAACATGACTGCACCAGCGCTCACCTTTCAACAACACACACACTTTTACAATCGGTTCTTTTAAAATGCCTATCTCTCCTCACATGCAGAGGCCCTCCCCCCACAGGATTTAACTCACATGCTAATCATTCTTCATGCACTGAAGAGATTGCGGACTTACACGCCATATATCTCTCACACACACGCACACACACAGGACGCATAGGGATTGTAAAGTAGGATGGACATACAGTGTAACCTTTCTACAATATAGAGCAAGAGAGAGGAAGAGAGAGAGAGAGAGAGAGAGAGAGGAAGAGAGAGAGAGAGAGAGACTAGTTGTGTTAAATACACAAATAAAGCATGCAATACAAACTCACCTAAACACAGTATTAGGTAAAGTATTAAGCTAATTACAGGCTAAAGACTGTCATTTAAATGAGCAGAAGTGGGCTAATAACATTCCAGCATTCTTCTTCTAAAGCAGCCAATTGCATTCCAGCTTTTGGAACCGGACAGCCAATAGCATTTCTGCATTCCTCATCCTCTTTGTGCCGCTCTCTTCCCTGCTGATTCAATGAGTCACTATGAGTGAATCAGCAGGGATGAAACTCTGAATCACTGACAGGATTGAATGATCAGCAGGGACGAATCATTTGATCCGATTCTCCCACAATGTGTCTGTGTAGCTGAGGCCCAGCAGGGATCACTCTCACAGTCTGAAGCCACAGAAATTAAGACAAAAGACAGAGAATAAAAGAGAAGAAACGAATGAGAAAATGTTGGGAAAGGAGGAAAAATAAGAATAAGGGAATTCACCTGTTTGTTTTGTTTAGAGAAGAAAATCAAAGACAAAACAAGAACGTTTTGCAAACAATTTTAGGTTGTAAGAATGTTTACTGTAACTTTCCATTGAGTAACAAATAATATTTTGAAAGTTCTAGAAACATTCAAAACATCCAGTTTTTAGATGTTGTATTAACATTATTTCTTGGTTGTATAAACGTTACTCAAATACTTTTCTTATTTCTGTGGTGTTCCACTAACTACTTTAGAATAAGGTTTTTGATAAATGTCATTTATCATGTTTTAATGTTATATATCAATGTTTCCTGTTAGCTCGGTAGATGTTCAAATGGCATCATTATGTTTGCAGTGTGTGTGTGTCTTTGTGTGTCTTTGTAGAGCTCATTGCCTTGTGAGATACAATATTCATAGCAATGTGCTCTGTATACATACATGTTTACACAGTAAATACTGCAGAGACAGTAAAGTTATCTTCTTCCAAACAGCCACAGGCTGAGAAACTTCACACGCGATCTAATCTCACTCTTTAAAGCATAAAGCACAATTGCTTGTAGATTGATGCTAAATTTTTACAGTTTACTGCTCATCAAACATGTGCTGAGGAGATAGTTTCAGTCTGCTAAACAAAAAGGGTCTTTCCCTCAAAGGAAGCACAGAAAGAGTGAAAGACAGAGAGGAAAAGTTAAGCTTGCTAGTGAACTGATTAAAAAAATGTGTCACATGTTTATGTTTAGATGGCATGTTTGGTTTATGTTTGTGAGCCATGATATTGGCCTTCTTGGTATTTTGGCTCCTGTGCGCTAGAAAGAGTGTGTGTGTGTGTGTGTGTGTGTGTGTGTGTGTGTGTGTGTGTGTGTTTTGTGGGTGTGAGTCATGCACTAGTCAGATAGTAAAACCTCTGCTACATTTCCAGCATGTAACGCTCTGACCACCAAAGTCGGAAATGCAAGCTCTAGAAAGACGCCCCAGAAAAACTCTATACTTGATTCTGTAGTTCTGTAAATTCTGGTACGGCCCAACATCCAGTCTAGAAATGATTGTAGCTTGTTTTGGTTCTACAAAACACATTAGGACAGACAGAAAACAACCCTAAATGTACCAATTTGATTTCCTGGTTACTGTTCAGACCATCCTGAGCTACTGTCATACAGTCTATAAAAGCTGATCAATACAAAAACAGACACACACACGCCGATCAATAGACCCCCGCTTTGGGGGTCTTTCTGGCCTAATACACAACAAACACCTCCATCCTGTCCTTCTAAATCCATAATCTTCTAAAATAATTCATGTGTATATCAGCTACTACCAAAACTGATCCAACCAAGGGTGACTGTGTTAAAGAAAACGATAATACATACATCATACATATATATCGTTGCTATACTGATACTGCTTAGCAACAAACACACCAAATATTGGTATTAGAGGACATTTGGACAATATTCACACATACACAGAAGTTTAGGTTGCCCGGATGTTGGGCTGCCCGCGGTTTGCCCTATATGGGCTCCGTCGTGCTGTTGGTACAACCACTCATCTCAGCAGGACTGGATACAAACGCTGCATTTAGTGCAACAGTCGCATGGTACCACACAACACACAAGCATCTGACGTCTGAGTAAAAACACACTGGGTTGCACGCAACAGCCACCAGAGTAAGATGAAGGTTCGAGTCTGATCGCGTGCAGCAGGTTGAACGCAAATCTGGTTGCAAACGGTTCGGATCCAAATGCCCTTGTGAACGTGTGTAACAATGTGACGTCGCAAGTATTCAAGCAATACACGTAAAACCACTAAACCTTTGTATAAACTGTACCCCAGACACAGCTATATGTGTGTATATATACGTTATATGTAACTGTTTAAGCGTTTTGTTCACCAATGCATGCAATGCACAACAACTGCATAAATGAATCGCACATACGACGCGGAGTCCACAGACCCGTTAACCCGACAGATACTCACCCACAGCTCGGATCCCCAGCTCATGGTTCCCCGCGTTATAATCCACGACTCGTGCGTACGGACGCGTTTCGACTCCAGACCAAAGCAGCGGGACGGAGATCGTCTCTCGGTACCGTGTGTTTCTGCGCGGGGGGT